>WOXC01004233.1:1072500-1244567 GCA_011680675.1 Gymnobelideus leadbeateri | reverse complement strand
GGTCCTGTGGCAAGAAATATCTTGATCATGATTGGAGATGACCCTGGATGCACTGCACTGGGAAACTTGGGCTTTTTTAAGCTAAGGTCTTTGACAGGTCTCGGTTTGACTGAAGCAATGCCCAATCAGTGGTTAAGGCTAGGTAAGAAAAGAGGCAGAGAAGGGTCTTTTTTACTTAGTAAAAATAAAACAAAATGAATACAGCACCAGCCCTGGAGTCAGGAATTCAAATCCAGCCTCAGACACTTAACACTTACTAGCCGTGTGACTTTGGGCAAGTCACTTAACCCCAATTACCCTGCCTTCCTCCCTCCAAAAAGCAAAAAATAAAATAAAACAAAACACACAATCAAAAATAATTTGGGAGGGGAAGACCTTTACGGTTTCTGGCAAAAACAGAAACAATTGCTATTTACATTCAGGAGTAGCCAATCAGGGCACAAACAATGACAAAGTAATGCTTAGCCAGGGATTTACAGCTGGCCAATCAATGAAAACTAGAGTGATTTGGGATTTCTTCTTAAGGGCCACACTAAATAAAAATAAATATGTAAGGGAATATTAAGATAGGACTTCTAATCTACTTCACAGACTTCTTAGAGCTAAAAGTTACTCATAAGAAAGGAAGAGGGGCAGCTAAGTGGCACAATGAATAGAGCACCAGCCCTGGAGTCAGGAGGACCTGAGTTCAAATCTGGCCTCAGACACTTGACACAATTACTAGCCATGTGACTTTGGCCAAGTCACTTAACCCCAATTGCCTGGCAAAAAATAAAAAAAAGACTAATACCCCTAAAGGTTCTGCTTCCTTAGGATAAGGGGTTAAAAGGGAATAGATTCTTTATCCTCATCCCTCCCAGAAAGCAGAGATGCAGACCACCATCTTGTTCCCTTCATTATTACTTCAACAACAGCATCAAGATTAATAGCTTTGCAAAGGGAACCAGTTAACCTGATGAGGGAAATCTAACTCAAGATTACCTAAGTGTTTTCAGTGATCTAAAATTCATGTGTGGAGAATGCATGAAATTAATTCAATAATAATTTACATGTAGCTTCAGTAACAACTAGTAATGGAGCTGGGGATACTAGCATGCCACCTGGTGGCATGCCACACAACAGCAGGAGTACACAGAAGTCAGGTATACAGTCCAGTTTAGTATTATTGTTGGTTTGTTTTTTTCCTTGACCTTGTAATTTTATCAGGGTAAGGAGCCCCCTGGGAGGGCATTCTGCTACCAGGTAGATCAAAATCTTGGTTGCAACTACTAAAGATGCCTGCCTAGGGCGCTGAGCAGTGACTTGATTTTCCTCAGGTCACAAACCCAGGAGGTATCAAGAATTGGGCCTCCTCGGGGCTTGGTCTTCTGCATTCTAAGACTAGCTCTCTATCTACTTCGCCAGGCTGCCTTCCATTAAGGGCCCATTAGAGCTCATCAATTAGGTAAAGTCTCCGGCAGGCCATTTCTCAGAGTAAGGGAGTTAACTTGCCCTAAGAACTATAAGCCCTTCCAGGCTACCTCCTAAAATAGCTTCAGGGGCTTCAATTTACAAATCCTTTTAGCATCCATTAGCTCATCCAGTCCTAGGTAGTAAGCAAGAGAGAAATTATTATTATCCCCATTCTATAGGTGAGAAAATGGAGACTCACAGAAGTTCAGGGACTTTTGAAGGTCACAGGAATAGTAAATGACAGAACAGATAAGAATCCAGGTTCAGATCTCTTTCCACTCTAGGCCAAGAAACACAAGAACATTTATATGAACTCAGGGACATATCTAAAGCAAAGTGGCACTCTCAATGTCATTGACCAGTAACGGTGACTATAATCAATGGATTGAGGTTGACAGAATCACAGACCTCAGAAACTATTCCTACCTCCCTCCCTCCTTTAATAATTGAGGAAACCAAGGTTTAGGGAAGCCAGCTGTAAGGCAAACTGGTCCTGGGTATCTTCCCAAAGAAGTCAAAATCAAATACCAGCTTTCTCCATGAAGAATTCCCCGATTCCCCTAGACTCCCCTCCTCTGAAGTCCTGCAGTATTTTGTTCATGCCCCTCCTGTAGCCTCTATTACATCTTAAATCCTAACGGAATTATTTATGCCCATGTCTTCAAGACCCTACCACTATACTAGAAGCTTCTTAATGGGAGGGACTGTGTCCCTAACTCATCTCAGCATCTATCCCAGCAACTAACACAGGATATTGCAAAGAAGAAACACTAAATAAACGTTTGCTGAATGAAGTCAATTAATATAACAGTGCTATTCACCTCCAACAGACTCAGCATGGCACAGCAGGAATACTGGAAGTCAAAGGATGTCAGCTCTGGCTCAAGTTTCAGCTCCACCTCATTTTGTGACCTTGAGCCTCTTAGGGCTCGTCTATAAAAGGAGGGGTCTGACTAGAGAACTTTGAGGTCTCTTCTAGCTTGAAATCTATGATCCCACGATCTGTAAAATGAGTAAACTAGACCAGGAGATTCTTAAAATTCCTTCCAGGCTCATAGAGTCTAAAAATCTACAATGTAGATTCTTCTTTTTTTTTTTTTGCTTTTTGGAGGGGGGAAGGTAGGGCAATTGGGGTCAAGTGACTTGCCCAAGGTCACATGGCTAATTTTTTGTATTAAATGTCTGAGGTCAGATCTGAATTCAGGTCCTCCTGAATCCAGGACCAGTGCTATATTCACTGCGACACCTAGCCACCCCTATGATTTAGATTCTTTATGGATATTTGCTTTTGGCAGTTAGAATGTGAATGAAAACTCAAAGAAGCCAGATCTAAAGCAAAATGGCACTGGGTATCTAATTGAGACCTTAATTTTCAAGGTTATGTCAAAGGACAAGCTCAGACACAGTCTCTCAGAGGAGCCCTGTTACTCAGAGGGCAGACTGTGACTTTGCTAAGCCTGATGCATCTTCAGTCTCTACCTCTTCACTGGCTCCTTCAAATCTCTACTCAATCTTTTTAATGTGGCTTCTGTCTCTATGTCTCTGCCTGGATTGCTCCTTCCAAGATCACCAATGACTATAGTAACCCATTATAATGGCCTTACTTCTGTTCTCCATCCTCTGTCTCCTCTGCAGCTTCTGACTCTGTTGACTACCCCTTCTTGCTGGATACTCTTTTGGCTTTAGTGACAACTCATTCTCCTGGCTCACCTTCCTTCATAGGCTCCTCATCCCCTTGAAAAAAGTGTGTCTCCCAAGGTTTTACACTTGTCCTTTCTAATTCTCTCTACAACTTTTCCATTTACAACCTCATTAACTCCCATTAACTACCCATCATCTGCCTACCCAAATGTCTTCCAAATCTGTATCTAGATCTGACCCCTCTGAGCTTCTGACCAGCACCATCCACTGCCCACCAGATATTTCTACCTCAATATTCCAAAACTTCAGTAGATCCAAAGCTGAGCCTGCTCTACCTTTCCTTCAACATCTGCTTTCTCAGCTGACTTAACTTTTTTCTGTTAGTCTTATCACCATTTACTCCACCATTCATGTTTATAATTAGGAGTTATCTTTGATTCTTTCCTCCCTCATATCTCTAGTTACCAAGTCCTGCAGACTCTTCCTTCGTAATACCTCTTGAATCTGTCCCTCTTCTCTCTTCCCACTGATTTTGTTCAAGGCCTGATTACAACTTGCCTGAAACTAATGAAACAACTTCCTAACAGGTCTTTTCTTCTCTACTTTTACCCCTCCAACCCATCCTTCATGCTACTATCTGAATAATCTTTCTTCTGCATGGATTTAATTAACACATTCCTCTACTCAAAAATCTTCAGTGCTCACAGGGAATCTTTGATTACCCATATATTCCTCATGTTTTCCTGCCTCCCTGCTTTTACTAAGGCTGTTGTTCCCTCTCCCTGGAATTCCTTTCCCTTTTTTCCTGTTAAATTCTTTATTTATCCTTCAAAAATCAACTCAAAGGTCACCTTCTTCAGAAGTCCTTCCCTTATTCTAATTTCTACTTGGTAATGACATTTCCCTGATCAGATCACACAAAGCACTGTATGCAATTTCCCAATGCAAAGATTATTTGTATGATAGTTGTCTCTATACCCATCATACAGCTAAATTAAAACAAACCCCATGAGAGCAGGGACTGTTCTATGTTTTATCTAAACTTTGTGTCTCCCTAGCACAGAGTACAATGCACATAGCATCATGTCTAATGAGTGTTTAAGATGAATGAAATAGGAAGAGAGCAAGTCTGAAACATGAGGTAGACCAGGAGAAGCTCATATGATTATTAGTGAAAAGTGGTATCTTACAAGGAGGAGAGAAGGAGCAGCTGAGGCTTATACGATGTGAAGAAAGAACCATTCAAGGACAATATTATACTGACAATCACACGAAGAATGAGAAGGAATGAGAAACGTGTTGACCTTGGAATCAAGAGACCTGGGGCTCTTTAGTGTATTAACTGTGTTGTCTCGAGCAAGTCAATTCACCATCTCATCTTGCTATAAAATAAGGACAATAAAACCTACTTCTCTGGGTGCTATATGAACTATTATAAGAAAGTTATCATGTAAAGGTGGAAGGAGGCTGTAGAAGATGACTGCATGAAGTCATTTCAATATAGCATGAGGCTCTAATTCTCATTTTGGGGTGAGATGGTCTTAAAGAATGTTCAGTGGCCCCAGAGTAGCTGCCAAGTAAAGAGAAAAAGTAAGTGGAAAGTCCAGCACAGGTAGCTGAAAGAGGGATAGATCTGGAGCCAGAGAGTTTTGGTTTAAATATTGGTTCTCTTTTTACTACCTGTGTTACCTCTGGTAAGTTACATCATTGCTCTGGATCTGTTTCCTAAAAGATAAAATGAAGCAATAGGAAACGTGATGCTGAAGTGCCCACCACCTCTAAACCTATACCCTGTCACCCAACCCTTTGCACCTAAAGAGGGGCTGATTGGGGCTGAGCTACATCAAAGCCCATCTGTCAGCTCTAACAGTGGAAAAAAAATTGGTTGTCAATAGTTGTTTGATGAGCACAGACAGGACTGGCAAAGTGCTGTATATATTCAAAGTCTAAGAGGACAAGATCTAATAGCCAAAAAGATGGTGGTACAAATGTTGGATAAGGAAACCTTCCCTGAGCAGTCTGAAAATTAGAAACATGGAAGGCAGCTAAATGATATGTAAGTTAGGTAAACACATCTATGTATGTGTATGAACGTATAGTTAGATGTATATAAAAACCCATTACAGTCAGATCTGGGCACCGCCCAAGAAGTAAAGTACAGTTGAAAAGAGACAATGAAGAGTTCATTCAGCTTCTTCATTCAGTCTCTGGGAACACCTCCATAAAAAGACAGACAAAATGGAGGGAATCCAAAGATTAAACATACAAAGATAGGCCTAATGCTAAGAAAGGAATGAAGCTGTCTGGGTGATCAAGGATCCAGCTGAGAACTTCGAATGGAAGGCAAAAAACTACAACAAAAAAGGAATACTTCCTTAGTCTGGTAAACAGGAGCTACATAATTAAAGGCAAAAAAACTTTACCTAACATGAAGAGAAGAGTATTGGTTAATCCAGGGAATTTAAGAATACAATGGAAAAGCTATACACATTGACCCTGAACTGGTTAGGGAGTAAGGGAAAGATGCACAAATGGCCTTAGAAAGTGGAGCTAGTCATCAACTGGGGAAAAGTTAAACAAACTGTAATATAAGAATGAAATGGAATATTACTGTTCCATAAGAAATGACTAGTATGATGAAGACAGAGAAGGATGGAAAAACTTACATGAAGTAATACAAAGTGAAGTAAGCAGAGTCAAGAAAAAAAAACATGCAATGACTACAACAATGTAAATGGAAATAACCACCACAAATCAAAAATGAATGTGACAAAATTACAAAGAACAAGCTTGGCCCCAAAAATAAAATATGAAAAAACACCTCCTCCTACTTCTTTGCAGAAATAATAAAGAAAAAAATCCATAGGTGTGAAACACTGAACATAATGGTTTATTTTTTTCTACTCACTGATTTTGCTGAATACTTTTCTTCTTTCTTTTTTATTTAAAAATAATTCTTTCTGGGGCAGGTAGGTGGCACAGTAAATAGAGCACCGATCCTGAAGGAGGACCTGAGTTCAAATCCAGCCTCACACACTTAACAATTACTAGCTGTGTGACCTTGGGCAAGTCACTTAACTCCAACTGCCCTGCCCTCCCCCTCCAAAAAGATAAGAATAAACAAAACAAAACAAAAAAAATAATTCTTTGTTATAAGAGATAGTTTTCTGGAAGTGACAAGGAGTAGGATAGAGTACAGAGGGACAAAGATATCAATTAAAATCTTTTTTCCCCCCAAAGAGAAGGCTTAAAAAACACAGATTATATTTTAGACTGTACTGTAAAGTTGTTTCTCCATTCAGTTTCTTAAATGCTTGACTGTGGTGTAAAGGTATCCTCAAATTCTCAGAAATTATGGTGACAAGAATTCAAGTATTGGCAAGTCTGACCAAGTTGGAAAGGTTTAAAATACAGGCCTATTGATTGATCTCTCTTCAGAGGATCAATCTAACTAAATGTGAAGAGACACAGAAACAGAAGTTTGGCTAGTAGGTGATGAATTTTTTTCTGTCTGTCAAAGGCCAACTACCAAGGTGTGGCAGGGCTGTATTCTCTATCAACTGAAGAATGTACCTAGAGGTCATGTATCCTTGTAATGTTAAAATAAAACACTCTCTTGGGGCGGCTAGGTGGCGCAGTGAGTAGAGCGTCGGCCCTGGAGTCAGAAGGACCTGAGTTCGAATCCGACCTCAGACACTTAACGCACACACAAACAAAACCTAGTCGTGTGACCATGGGCAAGTTACTTAACCCCAATTGCCTTCCAAAAAGCAAAAAAAAAAAAAACCAAAAACCAAAACAAAAACCAACCACTCTCATGCAAACTATATCCCTAAAGCAGTCACTGTTCCTTAAATATTCCCAGCTGGAGACCACCAATCCCACCCACTCCTGCTGTCTCAATCCAAAAATTTTTCTTATGAAGCTTTATTCTGGATTAAATTCTCATCATTTTGTCTACATTTATAAACTACTCTTTCAGTAGGAATCAAATGTACAGTGGAAAGCACACTTTAAAAGGGCATATAGTATATTAACAGCAATATTTTTCAAATGACACTTATGTAAATGTGAATGGACAAAGATTAGATGTTTATATCATTTTCAGTGTCATTCTCAATTTCTTACCCTCTCTCTCCCCACATCCAATCAGTTGTCAAGTTCTGTCCATTTTACCTTTGTATAGACCCTCTGCTCTCCTGCAACTCTGTCACCACTCTGGTGCAGGCCTCATTACCTCATGCCTGGAATTCTGGCCTGCAGTTCAGTGAAGCAGCTTTAGAGATCAGACATTAAGTTTTCTACCCCACTGGAGCTCCTTGGGAAATGGAGTTCAATATACATATCCTTTATCTTTTCCCTTATTCTCTGGTTTGTTTTTTTCCCCCCAAATGCTTTATTAACTTCCATTTTATATCATTCATTTCTGTAAGATATTGAGTTACAAATTTTCTCCCCGTTTTTGCCATATACACCACCCCAAAATAGTGATCTCACTAGATATCCCCTCCTCCAATCTGCTCTCTCCCATATCTTCTCCCACACCCCCTCCGACTTTCCAGTAGGGCACAGTGGCTCTCTATGCCCCAGTGCCTGTATGTCTTATTTCCCAATTAAATGTAAAATAATATTAATAATAATGTATATACATACACACACATACTTTTTTTTTAAACATTTGATTTTAAAACTTTGAATTCCAGATTCATTCCCTTCCTCCCTTGTCACCCACCCTTACTGGGAAGATATGCAATTCAGTATATGTTGTACATGCCTTATTCTCTGTTTTGAGCTTCATGAAATACACCAGGAGTACCCTGGGCTAGAGAAAGACACAATCGTTTCTGCACAGACCCTAACTGGAATCATGACTGAGCTACAGCCAGGAGATTCAAATCTCCCAAGACTCAAAGCTATTTACTACCTGTGGCATGGCATAGGGGCAATGACACCATGATCATGATTGATAACAGAAGGTTAGGGACAAACTACAGAATTCCACCCACCTAGCCCTTATAGCAACAATGCCTGTGCTTCCTATTCCAGGAGAGCATCTCCCTTTCTCTCTCATGTCCATGTCCATGTCTCATGTCCAAGACTGCCTTTTACCCTGAGAGTTGGCCCAAACTCCTTTCCTTCTGTGTCCAAACCCTCTCTAACAACATCTTATTATTTCCCCTGCTTCCTCATTCTTGTCCTACCTTTGTCCACCTCCAAGTCTTTGTTCACAATGTTTTTCATTACTGTAATGAAGTACTCTTCAAACCCAACTCCGTTTCCTGATGGCCAGGCTCTCAAGACACAACTCAGGTGCTACTTCATCCACAAAGCTTTCAGTGATGATAACCTATCACCCAGGTTAAAGCGACCTCTCTCCTCAAATTTATCCTAGAACTTTATGAGGACCTCTCCTTTTCCACTTATCTACCTCTCTCTGATCACAATTTTTGTTTCATTAATTAATTAATTGAAAACACACACACACACACACACACACACACACACACCCCACCAACCCCATCCTTATGGCTCAGCTCCTTGAGAGGAGAATCTGTGTCATATCTATCTTGTCGTCTCTGGTACTTATTACATGGTCTTGCATAAGGAGGTATTTAATAAATGTTTTAGAAACAGAACTGAAATAAGTTGAGCCCAGCCCAAGCTGAAGCAATTCATTAAAAAGTACATTTTTAGGGAGGCTAGGTGGCACAGTGAGTAAGAGCACCAGCCTGGAGTCGGGATGACCTGGGATCAGTTCTGGCCTTAGTATTTAGCACCCACACATAAATAACTAGCAGTGTAACCTTGAGTAAGTTACTTAACCCCAATTGCTTTAAAAAAAAAAAGTACATTTCTCAAAAGTGAGGGGGTAGTAGAAGCTAATCCTTTCAGACCTACCTTTTTCTTCAATTTGTGACGGGCTCGCTTGGCTGCCTTGGCACTGTTGAGGGGTTTGGGTTCAGTACTGTTGATGTAGTCCAGCAGTTCATCCACATCCCGATGGTCCACAGCTGGTTCACCTGGGCCACTCCCTGCCAGGCCCATCTTCTGGGGCAGCTCCTCTTTCCTCTTTGTCAGCCGTGAACGCAGCTTCTCTCGGATCTCAGCGTAGTTGCGACTTGTCGGGGCAGCGGGGGGCTGGAAGAGGGGCGTCCTGATGTTAGACTCCGAGCTTGGGAAGCCCACACCTTTCCAGCCCCCAATGCAGGCTGTGTAGTGAGACATAAGAACATTCTTCTTTCCAGCACTAGAAGCAAGGGAGTGGCACTAACCCTGCCTCAGCAGCCTCCACTAAACACTGAACAGGCTCTGAGCCTGACTGGAACAGTTCAGATATGTCACAGAGTAGCACAGCTCAGGGGGAAGAGAGCCACGCAGAGGACCCAGCTAACTAAAGTGCTCCCTCTCCCTGACTCCCGTTGGTCTCCAAGCATTCACTCACCGCGTTGTGCCCAAAGAACTCGCAGTAGCAGCAGTCGCAAAATTTCCCATCTTTCTGAGTGGTGGAGGATGAGGTGCAAGAGCTTCGTTCTGAGCTGCTGTCCTCATCCTCTCCAAGCCCCTCATCTGCATCACATGATTGTGGTGGGTGGCAACTAGTACCATTTGTAAACTTGTGCCCCTTGCATCCAGGGTCTCTGCAGACAGTAGGAGGACAAGACGCGAGGATGTTAGCAGAAGCCATGGCAAGGCAGAGAGAGGCACTTCCGTGCCATATCCAAGGACAACTCATCAGGTCATGTTTCACTGCATAACACCCCTGACACCCTAAGTCTGGGAGTCTACACTGCTACTGAGTTATCAGAACTCAGGAAAGTCCATTCCCTAGCCTGAGGGAGTCACAGAGCTGAAGCAGCTTCTATGGATTTTCCCAGGCACTAGTGACATATTTAGGACATCTCAGGATAGACAAAACTAACCAGAAAGGGCCATACGGGACTCAGGCTGGGAAGGAGAGGGAAAGAAAGTTAGTTTTGATACTCACTTCTGAAGTAGCAGCTACAGTAATAGTTAACACTGATGCAGCCCTTACCATATACCAAGCACTGTGCTTTATGGCAATTTACAACTATTATCTCACACAGAGGTGAGGGCCAAAGGCTAAAATTTAGGCAACAGATCAGCAAGCCAAAAATAGGGTCCTCTGTATATCAAAATTATCAATCTGAACTTTAAGCCCTGCCATGAAAGAGAGAAAGAATGGGATACTACTAATAGCTCCTAGGTTGGAGGAAGGAACGTTCTGAGGATCTTGACTACATCTCAGAAGTTATACTGGTCACCTCTGATTTTCTAGTTCTTGCTTCCTACAAAGAATACCACCCTTCCATCTCTCCCCAAACATTTTCTAGCTTGTTTCCATATACCTTGACTATAAGTCCACCAATGCTTCTATTCACTGACCTGTTAGTGCTGGGAAGCTGATGTGAGGCAGCTTGAGGGACCAGAGACCCAGTGCAGTGCCCATTGCAGGGGTGATTACACCCTGAGAGTGGAGGAGGCATCTTCAGAAGCGGCATGTTGGCAGAGGATAGGTGAGGGCTCTTACATGGTGCTGGGCTGTGTGGGGCAGCAATGGCAGCGGCAGCGGCAGGTGACTCAGAAGGTGTCTTGGGCACTGGAGCATGATTGTTGGGGACAGGTGTGGGGAAAGATGCTGCCTGGGTAGTAGGGGTTAGGTGGGAATGGGGTGGAGATCCAAAGGGTCCTGGGTGAACAGGGATCAGTGATGCTGGTGGTTGGGGATGACCAGTGGGACTGTTGGGGGGGGCGGTGAGGTCTGAGTGTCGGTGATGTTCAGAGGAGTGGAAGGCCTCACCTGCAGGCAGACAGGAGTGAAGATGTATCAAGGCAGGTCAGGAGAAAGGAAGCCAATCACCTCCAATAAGGGAGGAAGGGAAAGGAATGCATAAATGATCATTTTCACTTTTGTAGGATAAACTATTTCCCTAGGTAAGCACATAGAGAATCAATGCCAAGTTGATAGAAGGAGGCTATGTCCTGAATATAGTTGAAGCCCTTTCACATTCTCCCAAACTTGGATAGAAAAAAAAGACTAGGCTTTGGGCATGAATTTTTATAATGATTCTCCACCCAAGAGCAAGCCAAGCATTTTTGTGATCAAAGGAGAAAGAACCTAGATTGCCCTATTCATAATGGTAGGCTCCAAAAATATCCTTGGTCAATTCCATTCTGAAAGGTGCTGATATATGAATATGCTATGAATGTCATTAATTTTTTTTAAAGTCCCAAATAGAAGAAACACCAGTCTGTAATCCCTTAAAGCTTCCAAGGCTTCATCCAGGAACTCTCATAGCAGGAGCTGGAGCATCATCTTCTTGGATGATTAAGCTTCAGGACCGAAATGTTCTTAAGGATGGGCAGAGAACTGGTCCATTCATAAGGTTTTAAAAGTCTTGTGAAGTATCTCTTTGAATAGTAGATCAGAAAGGTTATATTGCTACCAGTGGGTAGGGAATCAGAGATGAGAAATTCAGTGGGATCCCTCCAGCAAGAAAATGTTGTAAGACAGCCTGACTTCTAAGCACTGTGGTCCTAAAACAATTTAACAAGCAAGAAGAATGCCAGGAGAGAGATGCCCTGCTGTGAAATGAGGTTCAGTATCTGAGTTGGCTACAGGCAATCTGGAATGTGCCTCCCTCTTGGAAAGATGGCTGAATGCACCAAAGCAGCTCCTCCCAGCTCAGGGGACCTCAGAGGTAGATACTACCACAATCCCTTCCTGTCTGACTAGGAGAGGAGCAAAGATATCATCTTCCCTCAAATCAGGAACCAATAAAGCAGCAGGGATCAGACCATACCTAGGGCTGCTAGGAAAGCTGGTATGATCCAAAATGGAGAAAAGAGGTTCCAATTGTACCACCTCCCAATTGGCAAGGCTCCAAAAAAAAAAAAAAAAATTGGTAAGAAAGAGGGGGTATAGTAAGGAGCAAGCCTCAATCCCCAAGCCAAAATGACCAAAGTCCAGCCCAGAGGTAGCAGCAAAAGGCAAGGAAACAGAAATATTTCCACTTCCACCAGGGCAGTTATTGCTAGGTATCCTGGACCCCTGCTCCTGTGGTACATCCTGGCAGCAGGTATAATAGACTTGGTGGAGTGGGTCTCCCAAATATGGTCTCAAACTGCTTGGGAAGTGTTTTGCAGAATTTTGAGTGAGGTAAGCAGAAGAGAGCCTGTCAGGACTCTACTGGAAACCACCAGAGAAGAGAGCATCTGGCCAGGGGCCCCCAAAGCTGGAGGCTGGCTGATACACTCTGGAGATGGAGAGGGAGGCAAGGTGGGGCTGGGGCACGTTTGTTACCTGAAGGCAAAGGCAAAGGAGGATTTCTCCTCTGCAGTTTAAAGGTCTTTCTTAAGCACCTCATAGGTTGACTCTTAGAGCTAAAAGCAGGCTATCTCCAACTCTCTGGGAGGTAGGTAAGCCCAGAATATTCAGTGCGCTTCTGCACAAAAATAAATATGAGCAAAGTACAGCCTAGCTTCCAACGACTCTCATTACAACATGTTTTGCTGAGATCAGCTTCTCAGTAGATATGCAAGGTGTGCTTCTTCTAGGCCTCCTGGTATTGTCTAACAGTCTAAAAAGATTTTTTCAATCTCCAAATCTCTTAACAATAAGATGAACTGTAAGATGCCCATCTGATCTATTGATCTCCTTTGGGAGGGAAGAGAATGCCAATGTGCCCATTTTTAGATATGGAAAATGAAGTCAAGGAAGGGATATCCTTTGTCTAGATCAAGGCAGTGTGTGGAGGTACTGGTGTTAGATCTCCAAGGATCTCCCTCTTAGTTTTCTGGTGGATATATATCCTGCACCAATCCCTTCTCCCATTTGGACATTATTTTTAATCATCCCATTAGTCCATATAATGTGCAACTGTTACCAGTCATTTGATATAAGGTATATGTGACATAAAGTAGATAAGTCCCCTTTTCACTATAGCTGGCCAGTACCTAGAAACTTCATAGCTTTATTCCTTTAGGAAAGGGCAAAGGGCCTGGCTGTCCAATTGGAGGGAGAGGGCTCTGGTGAGCTTGAGACTCACCAGGTGCAGCAGGAGGGGCCCCAATCGAGGGGCCCTGCATGGTACCGCCAGCCTGCTGGGAATTCCAGAGGCCTGAGAGTTTGTGTGCAGACAGGAACGAGCTGGGATCCCAGTCCCCTGAGTTCCCTTGGCATGAGGAGGAGGAGGACGATGATGACGAAGAAGAAGAAGAAGAAGAAGAAGAGTGGGAGCCACCCCCACAAGACTGTGACTTGCAGGACGTGTGTGATAATGAGACCTGGAGGAAGGGGAAAAAAATGATCAACACAGAGCACCTTACTTCCTGAAACAGCTCCCTCTGCCTTCAGTCTCTCAGGAAAGGAGGCCCTCCTGCAGGAACCCTCTGCCATGGCCCAAGCAACATCTACCATGATCCTAAGAAACAAAGAAAATCAACATCCCACTGTCCTGCTGCAGAAATAAAGCTGGGCCGAGAGGCAGACAGAAAGCTGAGCTAGGAGTCAAAGGAGTGCCAGGAATCTTGGTGAAAAGGAAACAGAGACTATTTAGAGAACAGCCCACCCCCAGAAAGACAAGTGCCCTTGAGGGAACAGTCAGGATTGATGGGCTGGCCAAAAGGACTGACAGGCAGATCAGGCACTCATGCTAAAACTAAACAACGCCTGGTAATGGTAGAAAATTTGGAGGGAGGGAAGGGAGAGGTAAATCAGGTTTAAGTATCAGTAGGGCAAGAGCCAGATTACCAAGCTTTATAACCAAGAGGCCCTCAATGGCACATACTTGATTTTGTTTTATGTATTTTGATAAGGCTAATCCTTTGAAACTTCTTGATGTGGCTAATTCCAAGCCTTCAAAATCTGTTCTCAGGCCTCCATAGGATACTGGATGCCTTTCAAGATGCTACAGAACTGAGCAGAAAAAACAGGGAGGAAGCATGGTACAGTGGAAAGAGCACTGGACTTGAGAGTCAAAAGTCTCAGAAGACTTAGCTTTGAATCCCAACTTTGCCATTTACTACTTGTGTGACCTTTGACAAGTCACTTCACCTCTATAAGACTCAGTATCCTCCTCTGTAAAATGAGGAGGTTGGTCTAGATGCCCTGAAAGGTCCCCTCCAGCTCTAATATTCTGTGAAGTAGCAGCTACTAGGCCAGGGTTGCTATCATCAGTCCATGCAGCTGTGCCCTTCAGGCTGCTCTCACAGACTGTCCCAAGGGAGTAACAGGCCACCTAGTCCTCTCTCCTCTTTCGAAAACCTGATTCCAGAGTTTTGCTGCCACCTCAAAACAGTGACTCCAGCCTCTCGGTGTATGGGTCAGTGGAGTCATCCAACAGAAGTCACCTGAGGGGATATATAAGGAGACATATATCCCCTCAGAACAGAAACTAGAGAATCTTTTCTGAGGCATCTCCAACATTTTCCCCCACACATCCTGAGACTGGGGCAAATTCTGGTTTATGGGCACCTTCTCCGTAGTTGTAGGACACAGTGTACCTACCGCCAGGGACTGTTCTTGAAGGGCCTTCCTTTCCTCATCCTCCACACTCTTTCGGCAGCTCTGGCAGATCCATAGAGGCATCTCTCCCAGCAGGTTCTGCACGATCGTTGGCACAAAGTCAGGTGGGAGTCTCTCCCCATTGTGGGAAGGGCCTCCCCAGTCCTTGCGCTCCCGATGGCACAACAGGCAGCAAGTCTGCACTGACTCGTCAGAAGTTGGAAGAACCTGCATGACAGACACAAACAACGTTCCTCAGGGGGTGAGGCTGTGGGGAGAGAGAGGGAAGACATCTACTGTGGACCAAGCAGTCAGGGCAGGATTGCTGAGAAGCTGGGAAATTCCAGCATAAAGAGAAATGACCAGGCCTAACTAAAGCTCATTATTTACCCAGTTTCCTAAGCAGTCTATATAGTAATCAGCATATCATTAAAAAAAAACAAACAAACAAACAAACAAACAAACAAACAAAAACAGTAGGAAGCCAATCCAATTCTTTACGGGAGAACATAGGTTTGGGTGAGACCAATATAATCCTACTTGGATCATCCTAGCATATTCATGATTAGATCTAGTTGTATGGATCTAACCAATCCAGACTGGAAGGAGGAAAGAGGGGACATGATGGAAATCCAGTGTTTTAAGTATAAACCCAAAGCAAGAGATAAAATTCTCCATGTTCTATTCAGCACGGCATTGAGGGCCCTTTCCTAAAACTGTCTTGTTCCAGGTTACAAGGAAGCCAATCACTGCAGTGATAAAAGGATCAACTTCTCCAGAAGAAACCTAGTAAAGGAAATGCAATACTCCCAGCACATCAACTCCTCAAATTGGGCCCAGATACAGAATCTTTGCATTAAGTTATCTTTTGGTTTTGTTTTCATTTGCAATGTACAGTTATACTGGCACACGGCCATACGATTTATTCCTTGGGTAGCTTATTAAGAGAGGGGAAAAAGTAGCTCTAAGTAGCTCCAAAAGTACAACAAAAATATCTCATGTTGCACTGGATGCTCAGAAAGGAGACACTTAGGAGTTCAAGTGGTATAAATGAGATGTTCGACACTTCCATAATTGCTGCTCATAGAGTTTCTGCATAGGGTTTCTTTTGGGACGATAAGCAGCTGTTTAGTAGTTACAGCAAAATAACATGTCTAGAGCTCAGCAATAAAGAATGGTGTGTCCAATGGAAACTCCAGAGGGTATTCACAAGAAAGAGTTGAGTCCACTGAGAACAATTGGGAATTTCACAGAAGCACAGAATTTAGTGCTGGAAGAGTCATTAGAGATCATCTAGCCTAACATACTCAACTGAATGTTGAGGAAAACAAGGGTCCAGACAGGTGACATCACTTGCCCAAGGTCATACTAGCAGCAGAGCTGAGATCTGAACCCAGGACAAGGGAGTTCCAATGCAGTGAGTATTCCTTTTGCTCTACCAAAGACACCCAGTCATTTGGACCTCACAGATGTGAGGGAACAGGTACAGGCAGGGAGCTGACCTTGACCTTGCTACCTCACCGCACAGTAATCATTAACCATCTGACCTTCTCATTAATCTGTTGGAAATCCAGTTTACCTTGAAGACAACAATTGGAAGCTTTCTTTTCAAAATAATTATACACATAATGTCAAAAAGAAAACTGATTAAGCAAACTTTTACAAATATTCACACTTTAATAAATGAATTTCTATACACAGCATTCCATGACGTTAGCTACTCTTCCGTATCTCCTATTCAGCTCTGTATTTAGCCACCTATTTTTTTTTATAAAAGCAGCTTACATATATAAAGTGCTCATGACAACTCTGTGAAGTCAGTATTTTAAGTATTATCATTCCTATTTTAATTATTTAAAAACAAACAAAATCTGCCCCCAAATTAAGTAACTCACCAGCTAGTAAGTGGACCAGGACTCAAACCCAGGTCTGCTGACTCCAAGGTCAGTGGAATATCCTTTCTACTATGTACCATGTTACCTCTCTAACATTATACTTCTCTTCACATTAGTTTATACCACTTCATTCCACTTTTTCTTTATATTTTTTATACTCATTTTAAATGGAATTGTAGTCTTCCATTAAATTAATCTACTATCATTTATTTAGCCATTCACTGTTGGACACTTAGGTTGTTCCAATTCTCTGCAATTACAAATAATATTGTTTTATGTGTTTGATTGGATCTCCCCCCCACTTTAACAACACTCGGAGAGTACATCCCCAATAACAGGATTACTAGATCAAAGGATATGATTATTTTGGTGATTGTGTTGCCAGACTGCAGTACAAAAAGAATTCAAACAATCTGCAATTCCAATTATATGTATGTGGTGACCATTTTCTACTCAACCCTGCCAAGCATTGAGTTGCCTCACTTTTAGTTATACTGGGAGTCATTGGTTCCAATATTCCTCAATAACTAGGTGCCCAAGAGGAAGAGCCCAAGACAATGCCTACATCACATTCCCTATAACGCTCACCTTGGTTTCAGGACACACAGAATGTCATCCCATGGGAATTTGACTTGAAGGTCCCAGCTATTTAGGAGAGAATAGCAGAAACACAAAGGCTAGGAAACTGCGCTGCCTTAATTCAGGAGAGGATTTCTCCCTCTACCATCCCTCTCTTTAACCCAGGCCCTGCTTCAGGCACCCTCTGATTTGCTACATCCTTCCCACCAACCCTACCTCCCCATCCCCCATCTTCCCTCCACTGAGCTTCAAAGCCCACAACACAGGGGCCCCTGCTGCCCCCATCAGAGAGCCCTCCTTCTGCCAGGATTCTCTCTCACCAGATGTGTGCCATGGGAAGCAAATCTCAGCTCCCTTCGCTGTTCTTTCATTCCTCTCTCACACAATAAACCTGGGTCCTGAAAGTTTGTTCATTCCCCGAGTGGCATTAAGCACAGAAGGCAGGTGGCAGCTCCAGCAGTCAGAGTGAGTGTGACAGCCATGGAGAGCATAGTTCTAGACCAAAGAAAGGTCCCCTATTGTCTGCTAAGGGCAGGAAACTCCTGGATAATAGGCAGCACCACTGAGAGGCTGCATGGAAACACATGGTGCTCCTGAGCTGGAAGGGTAGGGAAAGGTCAGAGGCCAGAGATGAAACTGAAGCACACAGAGAGAAAGGTGTTTTCATTCCCACTCCAATAGAGGCACTCTCAAGAAGCTGAACAGGAGATTTTTCAGGAAATGGACTTTTTGGTCACATATGTTCCCAAAATGCTCTAGGAGGAGGATCAGATGGAATGGGTGGAACTTCAGAGATTATCTACTTCAACTCCCTCATTTTACGGATGAGGAAAAAATGAAGGATAAGGGAGAGAAGATGGGCAGTTCTATCCAAAATTATAGAGGTCAAAACTGGAAAGCAGATATTGAGAATATCAAGGGGCTCCTTAAACAAGTAAGCATTGCCATGTGGTTATATTTATGTCTAATATAAATCTCTCCCTTTTGTGTCTACACAGAGGTGATGTGGGCTTAAAACATTACATTCTCTAGTTTATGTGACAAACATCTAAATACCATCCACTTTAGACTATTACCTCTTGGAGGGTAAGAATCACTCTCGTTTTAACTTTGGAACAACTGAGAAGGTTTGGAATGTTGCTAAGGTAATGGATGGGTAAATGAAGTTCTATACACTGAAGTTTCATAAGTTGCTGGTTTGATGCTTTTCACAATGGCCTTACCTTAGAACTGAAACCTCATTTTGAAAGGGCAGGCTAGGTTTAGCAAGCAAGGAGTCGAAGGCACATGCCTGTGATCTAACACTAACGAGGCTCTGAGACTGGGGGTGGGGTGGGAGGGTACCCGGTCTTCCTCAACAGATTCTGTGACAGCTGTGCCTGTCACATTGAAATGAACCATCTTGTTCCCTCTATTCTGTGACTACAGTAGTATGAGAAGGCTGGACTCTCTCCCTCAGACACAAGGGCTTCTACCTAGGAGAGCTGGCATACTCCCTGCAGGTGGGAGTAGAATGCCACTCCTATTCCTACCCCTAACTGGCTCCTCCAGCTATCTAGTTAGTAGACAAGGATGCCACAGAACATCAAAGGGAGATTAATACCTTATCTGGGAAGAATGCGCACCCAACTTCCCAGAAGAGGACATATCCTGAAATCAGGCATCTACCCAAATGTCTCTAGCTCTGAGGAGATGATGAAGAATTGCAGAACCCTGCCCAGTCAATTAGCACTGCTGCTCTATGGAAGCAATCTGGAGGTTTTCTATGGCTGCTGAACTACTACCCCTTGGATCCCTCTTCTTCAGAGTGCCATATTTAGAATTCCATTCCTGGAAATAAAAGATCTGATATTATGCCCTTTTAACTCTGCTGGGTTACTCTGAATTTTCCTTTGTAACCTAACCAATCAATTGTGGTCACCAAACAACATTGCTTAACCAGTCATATCATTAGTCACTGATAGCATCCCAGAACTGGAAGCTCCCTATCTGAGCAGGAACATCAATTACTGCATCCCTTATAAAAGGTCATCCAGTCTCCACTTAAATACTTCCAGTAAGGGGAAGTTCACTATCTATGGAGGCAGCCCATTCCACTTTTGGACAGCTCTAAATATTAGAAATTTTTCCTTACATTGAGCTACAACTTGCTTTTCTGTGATTTCCACCTGCTGTTCCTAATCCTGCTTTCAAAGGTCAAATAAAACAAGTCTGATCCCTGTCCTACGTGAAAGCCCTTCACTTGAAGACAGCTATTATGTCCTCTCCCCTCCCTGCCAAGAATTCACTTCTTCAGACCAAACATCCTCAGTTCCTTTAGCTAATCATAGCATGATGTGGCTTTAAATTCCCTCACAACAATCCTGGATGGCATCTTTCAGAAATACTCCAGTTTACTAACTTTCTTCCTAAAATGTGGTAACAAGAATTAAAACCCTAACTCCAGATGTGATGGGACCAGGACAAATACGGCAGGAGTATAGGCTCTCTATTAATATATAATATATATAAAACCTCTATTAATTCAGGATAGGACTCCATTAGATTTTTGGTTGTCAGGTAACCCTGTTTATTCATATTGAGCTTGCAGTCCACTATAGCCTCCAGGCCTTTTTCACTTAGCAACAGTTTCTATCCATATGCCCACCACTGTACTTGGTACAATTGATTTTTGGCTTCCAAGTGCAGGATTTCATAGGTATCCCTATTAAATCTCATCTTAATTATGTTTGGCTCATCATTCTAAACCAAGTTGTCTTTGTATCCTAATTCAAAAGTATAGCAAAGGTTATGTCACCCCCAAATTGGGTATCATCAATGCCTTTGGCTAATTCACAATACAATGAACTTATTAGGACTAAGGATAAATTCCTAGAGTATTCCACTAAAGAATTCTCTTTAGGCAGTTTTGGGTAAATGAGGTTAACTTACTACAACTTTCAAATGGCTCCAAATCAACCTAATTTTATCAACTAGAACATATCTCTCCCCATCAAAGATATTTTAAAACTCTGATAAAATGTAAACATGTAGGGAACTTTGAAGATCACCTACTTTAATGCCCTCATTTTATAGATGAGAAAAATGTGTTTCTAAGAGGTTAAACGAACTTCCCAAGATCACAAAGGTAGGAAGAACTGGGATTAAAGTCACATCCTTTTGAAACCAAAAATTGCAAAAGGTAACTGGATTTGACTGTCAAATGTGTTGCTGAAATACAGGTATATAATGATGCTTATGGTAGTCTCTGATCTACCTTTTTAATAACTGTTATCAAAAAAGGAACTGAGGTTAGTTTTATTGATATCTTTTGTTTTCACATTATCTATATTTTCATGTACAATGATAAATAAAAACACCCTAGCTTCTAGAAGTGTCTACATTTTGCAAGAATTTCATCAGCATTGTGGATGAGGAAACACATTTGTCTCCCCTTTCTTTGAAGGGATTCAGGACTATGGGTATGGACAGCATGCATACTGTCAAACTTAGCTGATGTTAATTTTGCTGAACTGCTAATCTATCCTTTTTCTTTTTTGTTATGAGATATGGATTGCTGGTAGGAATGCATGTATTCAGAAATGAAGGTACAAAATATAGCAATACAAAAAAAATTTAATTATGTTGAATAAAATGGGCATTATATAATTTATATAATATACATATATGGGCAAAAATCAATAATAAACTCACCAGCCTCCTTGAAAATCAGAACTTTTGCTTGCCTCAAATCCTGTGATAACTTTCAGCTCAATCACATGAATATATTAAAGTCCTTTCAAGTCCACTGGAATATAGTTCTTCTGTGCCTGGTAGCAATAAAGACATCTAGATGCTCTCTCTCTTTTTTTTTTAAGCAATTGGGGTTGGGTAACTTGCTCAAGGTTACACGGCCAGTCATGATTTATGTGTGGGTGCTCATTTTCTGAGGCCGGATTCGATCCCGGGTCATCCCAACTCCGAGGCCGGCACTCTCACTCACTGCCATCTAGCCGCCCCTGGTGCTCTCTTACCATATTCCTAACTCAAGTTTCAAATTCCTGCTGACTTTTTTCCCCTATAATATCTATCTAAAGTTCATTCTCTTTGGTAGAAGAAAGAAAAACAAAAAAGGGTCTGAACAGCTTTGCCTCCTCCCCATCACCTGTTATCATGATTTACCCTGAGTAGCATGCCCCAGCCCTTCTATCTTCCTTTTGCCCCCACCAGAGGCCCCAACCCACTCCTTTATGTTTAGCATTCAATGAGTTTCATTTCTTTCTGGATTTTCACATTATTAACATTCTAAAAGGACTTCTGTACGCATTCTCAGTTACCTGCTCTTGCTTCCACAAGTTCTGTACGTGTTTTTTTAAAAAACCTAAACTGGTCAATGAGCTCCTTGTATAGCCACATCAATCTACTTAGACAAGAGCACCTCTTCTTCATTTGGTTTTTACTTTCAGAATCTCCTCCAGTGTTGATGGCTGCTTTGGTATGCATCTTAGGCTCTTCTCTACTTTCCCAGTTTTAGTTGCTCTCAGGCAAAATCACATTGTCTCCAGGTTACTGGCCCCACAGTTCCTTACTTTTTAAAAAAAACATCAAATATTTTTTCAATCAAAAATCTGCCTTCTCTCCTTCCCACCTCCCCACCTCCCAGTTCCTGACTTTTTGCAATTATTCAATATCCAGGAACAGTTTAGCTCCCAATTGTTACCCAATCCTACCTACGAGTCTAGATTCTGATGAATATCAATCAGATACTTCAAAGATTTCCCCCAAGTTCTCACCCAAGATTCAGCCTGTTCCATCTCATTCTGTTCCATCTTGCCTGCATTGTCAACTTTTTGTAGGGCCCTTACTCCAAATACTTCAAAAGATCCATGATTTCATCAGTGTGGGTGCTCCATCCCCTGATGCAGATCACAAACCTTCCATGCCTGAATACAGTCTTTATGAGTAGCTGTGGCTGAAAAAAAAAATTTCTTGGTGACCAACCTTCTCACAATGAGCCTGTCTAAATTGCACTAAGCTAGACAAGAGATGATTTCTAACTGGGACCACACTGAAAGTTTTCCAAACTGAGCTGACCCACAAAGGCTTGTACTCTACTGGCATAACCCAAGACTACTGCCAAGCCTGATGCATAAAAGATTTTAATAGAGAAGTGTCCATATAATGCTTTAAACATTATGGCCATGCCCTATGCCTCACCTATTTAATAACTGTTCCTACCAATAAGTTTTCACATTCTCACGAATCAGTGAGCAAAATGTCTTCTTAGTATAAACTAGAATATGGCTGGGTCAAGGTTACCAATTCCCATTCAATATATATGTGGTTACCTGCCAAAAGTCATTCAGAAAAGTTTTCAGAGACATAAGGCAAATATCTTGACATACTAAAACAGAAGTGACCACAAAGAAAAATCTGTCAGATAATAAGTCCATTCTTTTTCACTCAATGTTGGTTCTAACCATAGCCTCAATGAGGGAAAAGAGGCAGGCTCCTGCCAGTTTCCCTGCCTTTTTAGTGGGTTCTGAATCCTTCCCCTAATCTTTAAGGAGTTATAAAACTATCTCCCAGCATTGGTGGAGAAACTGTCTCATTTCAAGCACTACTAAGTCACCAGTCAGACCAAGAATCAATTTTCTTTGGGTTACAGACTGCTCTTTTGAAAACTAAATGGCATACACAAAAAGATTTCACAGCTTTCAAAGCTATCACATCTTAGGGGTGGGAGTAGGGACAGGCAAGGCAGTAGGCGCATAAGGCTATCTCACTGGACCAGTTTCCCTTTCTGCTTCAAGTATGGTTCTCAAGAACCCTGCTCACTCACAATCATAAGCCTCATACTCATGGAAAACACAGGTATAACATGTTCTCACTGGTTTACCTATGAAGAGAATTAATGTCTTCATTCTAGAAACTTTCTCAGAGGTAAGCAAACACCCAATGTCTGTGGCAAAAAGCCATGGTGCAGCCTCCTCACAGGGTGCTTGGAGAACCTACCATATTTCTTGGCAGTTCTTACTCCACCAAATGTACTCACACCTAAAAGCCCAGCACAGTGGTTAACTGACCACTCCAACCCATCTCCCCACTCTCTGGTCACCTGTCATTAATCTGGTCACCAATCCCTGAACTGGTCAGTCCAGTGTTTTTCTGGGCATTTGTCCAGATCTGAGCAAGCATAAAGAATCAACTGATTTGGACTCCTGGGTTAAAAAAAAAAGATAGATTCTGGGGGTTTGCCTTTTATCATTCAAGTCTACTCAAGGAGTCCCAAAATCATCTTGTTTCAGTTCTCTAACAGAACCCTCTCTGAAACAGGAATCTCAAAGAAAACCTGAACCTAACCTACTAAGCATTTTCTAGACCTCCAAAGACAAGCCAGTTTCCTATAGATCAACCAATCAACAAGGATTTATTAAGCACTTATCATGTGCCAAGCACTATACTAAGCACTGGAGATACAAAGAAAAAGGAACAAGAGTCCCTGCCCTCTAGGATATCAAGAGTACAAGTCTGTACTCCACATTCCAGGGTGGATAAGCAGTCACATAAAGGTCAGGTCAGAGGGGCTGCAATACTGAGGACCACAGCTATCAGTTATTCTTACATTCACTCCCTTTTCCACTACACCTCACCACTCCTCTAATACAAGAGAAATGAACACTAAGCTAGGACATTCTGGTGCCTCCTAAATATGTTACAGAATCAAAGAGAGTTGGTGACAATGTAGCTACTTTGTTCTCTAGTTCATTCACCAAAGCTTGGTTTATGGTAAATAAGAGCTCAAAAAAATGAAGTTGTATGCTAAATTTACAATCATTTTCCTTTTAAATTTGCTCTTGTCACAGGATCTTGCAAAGGTCTAAGTAATTACCATAATCACCCAAAGGCTCCTGGTAGTTAGAACTTGTGACTGAAGTAATAGGAAATGGACTGATTGATCCTCACCACTGCTCTCTGAAGAATCACCAGTCATTTGAATTCCTTACCTTTTTTACAAAGTCCCTGGAAATCTTAATCATCTGGTCATAGGAATATGGGGAGAGGCGGGAGAGGGAGGAAGAATCTCAAAGCAAATTTAAAAATTCCTTCTGGCAGCATGTATCAAAGCTCTAAATCTCAGCCATCCTAGAGAAGCCTCCTGACCTACAAGGATTCCGGAAGTTGCTAAGAGCTATCCTGAGATTGAGGTCTTACTCCCAGCATGTAGGACTGCAGTACTTGCTTCAAAGGACTTGTTAGACCCAAGATTCTACACTTGCTTGTTGAGGATACACCCAAGATACACAGTATGTATCCAATGAGTCTTCAATACTATCAAAATTCTGATTTAAAAATGGTCTGTGCAAATTTCTTGGCTCTCAGGTATCCCCAAATTTCCCCAGAATATTATCACCAGAAAAAGCAATGGACAGTGAGAGTAAGGTTTTCTTTCAAAGGTAACCAGTATGACTCAACCAGCGTCCTAAAACGCTCTTTTCTAACCATTCCACAATCACCACCACCTTCTTGTCAGCATACTGCATATGAGTAAACCCATGTCTTCAAAACAGATGAATGGATAAGGCTCTAATAAATGATCTCCAGCTCCCAGCACAGAGGACCTCCATCCTCAACTCTACCAAAATGTGCGTTTTTTTCTCACCTAGGCCAGATTTGGAAACTCTTCAAGGTCCTGGTTAAGCACAATTAAACCTATCAGTCAATAAATACCCTCTTAGAAAGTAAGGGAAAAATGAAACATCAGCCATCTCTCTGGCCCTTGGGTCATGGCATAGAGATCATGGCTGATCTCTAAGCAAAAAAGCAAAGCACTGATTATCTAGTGAAGCACCTTCTCTAATGTACTAAGCAGTGGTAAGGATTTGAGTCATTCACAGTATCAAGGAGGGGAGCACACAAATAAGAAGCCTCAGCAAGTGTGTTCTGGGTCCAGAAGGCAAACCAAAAGTTCAGGCCTCAGTAGAATCGTGTAGCTTTTAAGGAAAAGAAGGATGTTCTGATGAGATGATAATGGTTTCCAAATTCAGAGCAGGCCTCAAAGCAGTGCCCCTGCCTGAAAAGTGCTGACAGCCAGCATTAGCGGGTGCTTTGAAGCTTGAGAGGGCTCCACAAATGTTCTCATTTGAGCTTCACAACAACCTTGGAAGGCGGGTGCCATGATCATCCTCATTTTACAGATGAGAAAACTGAAGTAGACAGAAATTGTGTTTGACTTGCTCAGGGTCACACAGCTAGCTAATTGTCTAAATCTGGATTTGAACTCAGGTCTTCCTGACTCCAGATCCAGTGCTTTATCCACTGCACCACCCAGCTAGCTCTGTACTCTGAAAAATACAGAGACAGCTCAACACACGTGGAAAGGATGGGCAGACATCCTAGTGTCCCTCCCCACTTTCCATCTCCTGAGGGATGTGCAGGGAGCAGAATCCAAGCTAAAATAGTTTTTATGGTTGCTGAGAAGTCACTAGGAAGGTTTTCCCTGCTGTCCATAGAAGTTAACACTGTCCAGTGTTACAGATGCTTTTTCAATTTCTCATGATTGTGAAGTCAAACACACATGAGAAAGAAAAATGAAGTGTACTTTTGTAGTTTCAGGTAAGACTAGGCAAAAATATTCATTACCAAGGTGAAACTGCTGGGTAACATGCTGCTCTAGCATTGGGACGTATCAAGCCCAAAGTAATTAAAATATTGGGACATTTAAATTCTTTCAAAGAAAACTGTAAATAACCATTAGTGATCTACATCCTAAAAAAAAAAAATCAACTTCAACACCCTTAAGCCTTTTCCCATAACTGCCTACACAAGCCAAACCAACATTCCTACTGAAGCTGCCAAATCAGCTCTAGGGGACAGGACAATTCAGTACAAGTCAACATGTGGAGAATCTGCAGCAAGTACACTGCCAATTCATTAGCTGACAACTTAAGCTTGTAAAAAAGAACAGTTCCCCTGATTCCAGTACCTAGCAACCCCACTTGCAATGATCAATATTATACAGCTTCCTAGGAGGGAAGACAGACCTACACAATCTTGTTTAAAGAAGGTTCCCCATCTCCATAGCTAATATCCCATTTACAGGACTGAGTAAACCTGTAAATCTGGACTACGGAAGAAACCTTAAGGGGTCGGCATCATTGGCGCTATAAAGAGGGTCACTGCCATCATACTTTTGCAGTATAATGCCTAGACAAGCAGGGGAACATTTCAGGCTTAGAATAAAAGACCTAACATCACTTAAGAGTTGCCAGTCCAGTACTTACCTGTGGCCAAAGGCACCTATGCAAAAGATGTTCACTTATGCATCTCAGCTCCAAAACTTTGCTCAGCCCTGCCTCACTTAAATTCAATTTACCTGCAAGTCAAGGCATCACCCTCCTGATGTCACTGGTCCTCTGCAGGATGAACAAGTCACACACTCACTCTGCATCTCCATTTCCTATTTTCCAAGGAAGTAAAGAAAATTTTGGCTATGAAAGGTGCATACTTGTCACCTTCCAAGATCCTATCAAGACTAGAATGCCCAGGAAGGGAAAAATTAAGGAGAGAGCTCGAATGCTAATGGCTTGAAGTAGGAAAGATGTAAGAATGAACTGATAAGTAACAACCAATTGCTCTATAAGAATTGGAGGAGGGGGAAAGGGAAGTTGCTTAAATTCACAAGATTTAGAGGACCCGCACTTAAGATAAAATAACAGATTCATAGGATTTAAAGCAGAAAAGGACCTTAAGGATCATCTGGTTCCAATCCCCTTCATTTAACAAATAAGAAAACTGAAGCCAAAGTAAGTTACTTGCAGTAAATTCCAGGATTTAAATCCACTTACTCTGACTCCAAATCCAGATAGCAGTCTAGTGGGATATATGCTACACTAGTCAGAAGAACCCTAGGATTAACCCTATTTTTAAGTTCTGACTTCTTAGCAAATCGTTTCAGGGTTCTAAGCTACAGTTTCTACATCTTTGAAATGGGGGTGAGGTTCATACACAGGGCGGTATGCGGAAAATACTTTAAAAACAGGATTTATGTTATCATTTCCATTTCGTTTTGATCAGACACTGAGCAATCTGTTCTTTCCCCAAGAGAGGAGAGCTCCTTTCTATAAGAAGCTCTCTGCCCAGAAGAAATCCTTCATTAAGGTGGGGTCGAGGGGCACTTAGAGCCAGTATGCTTCAATTTATTTACAAGCAACAGCTCCCAAGTGGAAGGCTGATTTCAGGAGGCTAGTCTTTTGAAAAATGTTTTAAAGATGCTTTCCCACAGAAGCAAATGGTTCAGTTTTTTCTGAGGTTCTCTGCCTTGGGGACAGAGAGTGGGACAGGGAAGTAAGTGTTCAGGTAAGAGCAAACTGTTAGAAACCTAGTAAAAGGCAAGTTAATGGAATCTGTATCTATGACCTCAGGTTCCAAAGATTAAATCCTAAATATAAACTGAACAGAAATAAGCCTCCACATATAAAATATCAGGGGATCCTCTATAGCAGGGGGCGGAACCTGCAGCCTCAAGGGCATATATGACACTCTAGGTCTTCAACTATAGCCCTTTGGTCGACAATTAATAAAAGGATTTGTTCTGTAAAATTTGGATTTAGTCAAAAGGCCACACCCAAGGACCTAGAAAGCCACATATGGCCTCAAGGCTACAGTAGGTTCCCCATTTCTGTTCTACAGCATGATTATACATTGGATATGTAACTAACCACAAAGTAGCCTTAAACATAAGCATAAGATAGTGGAAAGAACATAAGATTTAAAATCAGAAGAACCAAGTTTGAATTCTGGTCATTCAGTAGCTAAGCCACCAAAGGCAAATCACTTCTCTCTGGATCTCAGTTTCCTCATCTACAAAATAAGGCAGTTATGTCGGATGATTTCTTAGGTCTCTTCTAGCTCAAAGTTCTACAACTTTTTGGTCATCTGGTCCAAAAATCGAGAAGGAAGTTAGAACTGGATGAGAAGTCTCAAATCTCAGGCAGTAGGTGGCGCAGTGAATAGAGCACCGGCCCTGGAGTCAGGAGGACCTGAGGTCAAATCCAACCTCAGACACTTAATACTTACTAGCCATGTGACCTTGGGCAAGTCATTTAACCCCAATTGCCCTGCCTTCCCCCCTCTAAAAAGCAAAAAATCTTAAGGGGGACACTCAAGGAAAGGAGTTTAGAACAATAAAAAGGGTCTTAAAAATATTAATGTGATGGTTTTAGATCTATCAGAATGCTGACTACTGGGAGAATGGGGACGGCAGGAGAAGAGTCTAGGGAATTACCTCATCTAGAACAGTAAGCAAAGCCCAGTCTCTTGAGTCATTTTAAACTAGACTGGGCAAAACCCCGGAGGATGTACTCGAGGGGATCAGAGGCCCAAAGAGAAAAGGGGCGGGGAAAGATGAGGATGATCTAATAATGATAGTCTTCTTCTCATTTCTAATTCCTGATCCATGGCCCTGCAATCCTCGTCTTGACAAGTCTGACTGAGTGCATCCCTGGGGTGCAAAGCTGACGGAGCCAAAGTGGCCCACGCCAACCTTTCAGGCAAGCTGAGAGTAGCTGCTGGCATAGTAACTTGAAAAGAGCTTGTTAACAAGGGTCTTAGGAGTGAGGCGATCTTGGCAGGGCTCCATCAATCCCTCTGCCTTCATTCCCAGAGAGGACCTAGTGTAAATAGTTAGTTACAAAGACTACTTGTCCCTTTAAAAAAAATTTTTTTTTGCCACAGAGTTTAATGTATTTAGTACTATTACAAAGCATCTGGTTAATATACTCAGGCAAAAGTCTCCTGTTACCCTCAGTGTACAGCACTGAGAAGGTAAGAAAAGCAGGTGAATGAGAGTACTTGTCTGTCTGTGTGCTTTAATCAGAGAACAGCCTCCACAAACAAGGCTTCTGTGCCTCAGCTGAAACAAAGATGAAGAACACAAGTTTTAACACCACATCAACATGTTTGTGTGGCAATGTTCAGTCCATAGGCAGGACAACTAAGCCTTAGGTAGGGTCTCAAACAACTTTATACATGGTGAATCTCTCATCCTGAGCAACAGTGATATCAGTGGGCTAATTTTTTATAAGAGGAAAGATAGGTGTGACACTATGAGACAGAGAGAGGTTAAGCAACCTGAACAAGACTGAAATCAATCAACAGGAGAGCTGGGAATCTCTCATGGGCCAGATACTGGGATAATTCAAAGCTAAGGCCACTAGAAGACTCTCACCTATTCATGAGAAGTTGGAACTCCATTTTATTTCCCAAGAGGACTACAAAGCAACTACCTTCTAACAATTTCTGGCAAAGGCTTTAGTCTCCTGAAATACATAATAAATTTCTAATACTTTCCTGTCACCATCAATCTATTTTTGGGGACCTGAAGTAAATCAAAGAAAAAAATTGTTTTAACTGCTTATGATTTTAAAATTAAAAGAGGCCAACATGATAAACGGGTTTCAGAGAAGAGTTCATAGCTATCTTTGGCTTCTCAATAGCCCCCAAATATAATCCCAATCATTCTTTCTATGCATAGCTCCTTTAGCTATAGTAACAAAAGCAACATACTCTGCCTGCTCCCAGGCCCACTAACCTCAAAGGAAAAAAAAGAGTCCACAGAGCCATCAGATACTCCCCTGCTGACAGATGTTTGGTTCTTACAGTAAGTACAAAATGTATTTCCATCCCACCTCATCCAGTGCACACAGCCCTCCAAATCTCCTTCGGATTGCAGCCTACCTCTCTTCCACAAGGTTAATTCCAGAATTCTTTGTTAAAACAAGCCGAGGGGAAGTCTCCTGTCCCTGTGATTCTCAAGTCCCTCCTGGAGAATCTGTAGCACGGGCAGCGCAGCCTCCCAAATACCTGAAAAGGCACTGACAAGGTACCCAGTGCTATGCCCCTGAACTCCATCTCCTCTGCCTGAAAGCATCTGTCAAGGGGCAGGCCCAACACTGGATCAACAGGCACAACTGTAACTCCCCTTCCTTCCCTCCCTCAACCGCCCCCCCCCCCCAATCCCATCAATTCCAGCTACTAGACAAGGGGGATGATTGCAAAGTAGAATCCTTTTCCATCTACTCTCTTGAGGGCATCTTCTCCTACCTTCCCCTGACCAAGATTTGCCAATTCACCTTGACACTAGGGTGAGCCCTAGACCCTGGCCTGGACACAGGTTTAAGCACTGGCAGCAGAGGAGCGATTCTCCTTTTCCCCCTTTCCCCAGAATCAGCTGCCAAGGAGGAGGATGAGTGAAGAGCCAGCTGGCCTTCTGAACCTGGGTGTGGGACCGAGGACTCAGGCAGAGGGGAGGTACTGCTTCCCGCTCCCTCCTTCCCTTTTCCCTCTACCCCCATCCAAGGATCAGATGGCAGGGAGAGTGTGTGCAAAGCCAGCTGGCTTCCAAGGCCCTGGGTGTGGGACTGTGCACCCCCAGCCCAGGGAGATCATACTCCCCGGGACCTCCCTTGGGCATCTCCCAGGGAGGGAGGGGCAGGCAGCTAGGCGAGCACCCGTGCACCTAGGGACTCGCGCTCCCTCCCGGGCTCTCCCGTAGCAGCCATGGCTGGGGAGGGGGTGTGTGCACGAAGGGAACTCCTGGACACAGGGAAGGTCACCCTCCTCGGCGGGCAGCTGCCGGGGAAGGGGGCCTGGGGAGGACCCCCCCGGCTCTGGACCGCCGCCCGCTTCGCCCCTGTAGCCGTGCCCATGGGAGGAGGCTAAACCCGGTGCGGGGCCACCTGCAGGGGAGCGCTGCCCGGTCCTGCCCGGCGCTGCAGGCGTGGATGCGGGGCCGCAGGGGAGGGACCCGCCCGCTCGCCCTCCCGCCGGCCAGCCCGCGGCGGCCGCTCCAGAGCTTACCTCAGGGGCCGGGCCCTGCTCCTCCTGCTCGGGCTCCTGCTCGGGCTCCTGCTCGGGCTCCTGCTCGGGCTCCTGCTCGGGCTCCTGCTCGGGCTCCTGCTCGGGCTCCTGCTCGGGCTCCTGCTCGGGCTCCTGCTCCGGCTCCAGCCCCGGCTCGGGCCTGGGACGCACGGGCTCCTCGCAGCCGTCCAGTCCCGCCGCCGCCGCCTCGTCCGAGAGCCCCACGCCTGCAGCGGGGCAGGGCGGCTCGGGCTGCGGTGAGGGCGGGGGCGGCCCCACGGCCCGCTCCCTGCGGGACCCGCCGCCGCCGCCACCGCCGCCGCCGCCGGGCTTGTTCCGCCGCCGCGTCATGCTGCCTGCCCCTGGGCCGCCGCTCCCGCCGCTGCCGCCGTCGTCGCCGCTCCCGCCGCCGCAGCCGCTCCCGGAGACAGGACAACAGCCAATATGGCGGCGCCCGCGGCTCCCCCCCTCCGCCCGCTGCCAGCAGGTTAAAGGTCACGGAGGCCCAGCGCCGCCGCCAGCCCTGAAGCTGTAGAGGCCGCCATGATGAGTGAGGGCAGGGATATCGGTATGCTGGGGGGCGGGGCAGGGGGCGGGGCATTACCTTCGTCCTCGCGGTCCCAACTCTGGGAAGCCTGGACCCCTCTCTTCCCTCTCTGCAGGGGAAGCTTGCCTGTCTGGTCTTGCTAGGCTTGCATGAAGAGGGGGACGGGATGAGTTGGGGAGAGGTGACTGAAGTGATGCAAGGGAATGGAGATTGGGGGAGGTGGGCTTAAAAGAGGGGTATATGGGTTTGTACTGAGGAGGAGAGGGAGTTTGGGGAAAAAGCAAGAGGGGGAGCTGTGGCAAGAGCGGAGTGGGTGTGCACATGGGGAGAGGTGGAAGTTAGGGGTTGTGAAAGAGAGCGGGTTTAGGGGACAGAGGAGCTAAGGGATATCTCAGAAGGGCAGGCAAAGGAATGAATTGTGGGGCAGGTGGATGTTAGAGGAATCACAGACTCTTAGGACTTAAAGGGAATTTAGAAATCATTGAGTTTCATTCTCTTCATTTTATAGTAAAAATGACAGCCCAGTGACAGAGGGATTTTAAGGAGAGAATTTTTAGACCACATAAAAAAGAATAGAATAATATCTTTATTTATATTATTATTGCACACAGGTAACCACCCACTTCTCCTGGATACTCTGTCCTTTCTGGGTTTGGAGACACGGCTCTCTCTTGATTCTCCTCCTATTTGTCTGACCATTTATTCTTAGCCTCCTTTGCTGGATCATCATGACTGGGTGTAGCCCCAAGATTCTGTTCTGGGTCATCTTCTCCTTTCTCTAGTCTACACTCTCACTTCATGGCCTCGTCAGTTAACTTGAATTTAATGATCATTTCTGTGCAAATGACTTCCAGATCTCTACATACAGACCTAGCCTCCCCCCTAAGCTTAATTCACAAAATCATCAAAAGCCTATTGCATATTTAAAATAACATGACCCATAAGCATCTCAAAATCATCACGTTCAAAACAAAGTTTATAATCTTCCTCCAAAACAAAACAAACAGCCCATCCCTATTGCAACCCCTCTTCCCTATTTCTGTCAAAATCTTTCCAGTAGCCAAGATTTATCCTCAACTCCTCACTCTCACTCAATCCACATAGCCAATCAGTTGTCAAATCTTGTCCTTACTACCTCCACATGTCTCAAATCCATCCCCTTCTCTCAGTTCACATAGCCACCAGTTTAGTACTGACCATCTTCCCTTGCCTGAATTATTGCCCACCAGTTTAGTACTGACCATCTTCCCTTGCCTGAATTATTGCAACAGTCTTCTAATTTATCCAACTTCCACAGAGATTTTGCTAAAGTTCAAGTCTCCTTTCCTTCTCCCCATACTCCCCCCCAACCTTTCTACCCTCTTTCAATCAAACTCCAGCAGCAACATCCAAGATGTAATAGAAACACTGTTTTGCATTTAAAGCTTTTCCCTACCTAACCCCATGCCAGCTTATTATACATTTTGATCCACTCTATGGTACAACCAAATTAGCCTTCTTGCTTTTCCTTGAATGCAACACTTCATCAATCCTTTCCATGCCTTTGCATTAACTGCCTCCCATGCTTGTGATGCATTCCCCTCCATCTCTACCTCTTAGAATCCCAGAATTTCTTCAAAGCTCATTTCAAGTATCACCTTCTATGAGTCTTTTCCTGATGTCTATAGTTGTCAGTACCTTCTACCCGCTTCAACAAAAAGTTACTTTGTATCTGTGTGTGTGATGTTGCTTGTGGCCCAGGGTGCCCCCTGCCTACAAAAAGCTTCTGCTGTGTAATCTTCAAATTCTTGGTGTCTACGGTTGCCAGTGCCTTCTCCCTCCCCTTCCAACAAGGTTAGTATTTGTTTTATATGTGTTTTGTATGTTTCCTTTGACCCAGGCTACCCCGCCCCCTCCTACAAAAGGGCTCTAGCTGAGAACTCAAAGGTACTAGTTTCCAACCTGGTGGGAAGCTGACTCTAAACAGAGGAGATTTAGCCCCCCCCTTTTTTTTTTTGGCTCATGTCTATATTCTTCCTGAAAGTTCTTATCAGAGTCTTTGTTGGAAAAGGTATTCAATGTATAAAGTACTAGAAATTAGAAATAGGATAGTCATTTACTTCCTACACCACAAAAGAAATTCTTAAAACACAAAATAAATATAACTTCACACTGACAAATACTTAAAGCATATATATGATATACAATACATAACAAAAGACTCACAAGATTTTACAAGCAAAAATAGAAATGCAGGAAGCATTCAAAAGACTCACAGAAACCCATAAACAGGTACAGAAATATATTGCCTAACACTTCCATTATATTCTCTAAGGACACTATTATATTCTCCTGGGACACTTGGGAGACCACTTAATAGATTTTGTTTTCATGTCACTCTGTATTGTTTGAATAGTAGTAACTCAAGGGTGATAAACCAGGGCATGGTTTATCCTTCTGGTAGTGTTCTTCTGCAAGAAATATGTGACTGCAGAAAGCTCCTGCTACTGCCAGTCAGTGACCCAAGAATTCCCAACTTCTTGAATACAGAACATAATATATAAGGCTAGAAACATCTATCTCAGGATCTTTATTTAAGTGCCTGTACTCAGGGGAACATAAAGCAGAAAAGGCAGCTAGAGACTTAAGAAACAGTCTTAGGCCCACATAGGAATACATATATACTTACAGGCTCTCTCTCTCTCTCTCTCTCTCTCTCTCTCTCTTGCTATGTGTGTGTGTGTGTGTGTGTCTGTGTCTGTGTGTCTGTGTGTATAAAACCACCATAGCTATTCCTGGGAAGAGAAATCCTCTCTTCCCACATTGGGAAATCCAAGGGAGAAGTATTGGAATTCCTAACCATACAAAAAAGTAAAATAGAGAGTGGGAAAGACTTCATCCTCTCCTTTTAATAAATTATATTGAGTAGACAGCTTCATGATTCAAGGTCAGTCTTCTTTGTTACCGCTCCCAGTTGTGAGGAGCAACATCACTTTAGACAGAGCACTGGACATGTCTTCAGACGTGTCTCTCTCCCAATGGAATTAAAGTATCCATGCCAAAGCTTCATGGGAAGTATTTCAGTCTAGAAGATGGTGTATAACCCTATTTACCTCATTATGCTCTCTCCCCCAATTATATACTGACTGTCCCCAGAAAACCAACTGGAGTACATTTGGTACTATTTGTATATATTCCCTAGTTCCAGAGCATTCTCTTGGGATCTTTTGGTAAACAAAAAAGGTAAAGCAGTCTTGGACTACATTAAGAAAGGTATAGCTTCTAGGAATGTGGAGATGATAACCCCACTGTTCTCTACCCTCATCAAAGACCTCAGCTTTGAGCATCACACTTTGGGAAAACAGGATGATAAAAGTCCATATCATACAAGAACTTGTTGAAGGAAGTTGGAATGTTTAGCCTGGAGAAGAAAAGATTAAAGAGGGATATGTGACAACTGTCTTCAGGTTTTTGAAGGATTATACATGTAGCAGAAGTATTAAACTTGTATGGTTTGACCCCAGTGAGCAGAACAATAGGCAGAAGTTGCAAAAAGACCAATTTACATTTGATATGAGGGAAAATATATTAACAATTAAAACTGCCCTAAAGTGGAATGGGCTGCCTTCAAAGGTGATGGGTTTCCCCACTTTGGAGGTCTTTAAGTAGAGTCCAGATGACAACTTCTCAGGTATGAGACAACAGGGATTCCTTTTATATATGGGTTAAACTACATGGCCATTGAAGTACCTTGCAATTGTCAAATCCCATGATTGTATAACCTAGGAAGACCCATGAAATGTACTTTCAACTACTTCCCTCAGTGCCTTTCACTAAAGATTCCACTCTGCACCTGCTACTTGGCCAGGTTTTAACTTCACAGAATGAGATGCCTCTCCCAAGTTACTCATCACCTCTAATCTCATCACTATGCTGCTAATTCAAACTTTGACTGACACACCTCCCTCAGTCTCTTTTCCCTTCTAATTGGAGGGTTAGAGGGTAGGGTACCAAACTCCTCCCAATGCCTTTCTTTATAGTGGGCAGAAACTGGACTTTTTGGCCCACTCCACTCTACATCTACTGCCCTTCCTAGTTTCAGTTCCAGAGAACAAGATGCCATTATACCAGATATCCTTTGGGTCTCCACCCCTTTTTTCCTGCCTCCTTTTGTCTTTTATTTCTTCTCTCCCCTCCCCCCCATTAATCTGTAAGCTTCCTGAGGGAGGGCAGGAATTGTCTTTCTTTTTATTAATTGTATCTCCAGTCTGTGCCTGGCACATAGTAGACATTTAATAAATACTTACTGGACTGGATGAAAGGGTCTCAGCAAAATCCATGTGACACAGTTCTTAATGGCTTTTTAAATTCCAGCTGAACTGTTTGGGAATTCCTAAAGATGTGCCAAACCTAAGTTTTGTTTAAAGAAATTTTCCATGATCTCAGGAAAAGTCCATTTGGCATAGTCCTTAGAAAATAACAAAATTAATCGTCTTTTCGAAGAGCCCAGGTCTGGACTCCAGAATTCCAACTGGTGGACCTGGAGATTTCACTCATCTCCAAATACAAATTTATTCAGATTCAATGAGCAAACAACATTTTACAAAATTCTTATAGCTTATCTCTTAAGGGCCTTTCTCAACCCAAAACAACTAATGGGGGAAAAAATAACTAATAAAGGTGGGAGGGGAAAGAAAATTAAAGGATAAAAAATGAGTTTCCTCTCTCAAAGAGTACCTAGTCCCACATAAGTTCTCAAAGCATGTTAAGGTCCTTCCAGCAGTGATTGGAAACTTAAGGTTTGCTGAAAATAACCTCTTCACCCTCATGTAAGAAACAAAACTGCAGGGGCATTTAGGCAGCACAGTGAATAGAGCACCAGCCTCAGGAGGACCTGAGTTCAAATTTGGCCTCAGACACTTGACACACTTTATATCTGTGTGACCTTGGGCGCGTCATTTAACCCCAATTGCCTTGACTTACGCCCTCTAAAAAAAAAAGAAAAAGAAAAGTGCTCTGGAGCGGGTAGAGGGTTGAAGGAGGAAGGTTGCCTTAAAATTCCTCCTACGGGTACTCTCAGTACATAAGGCAACCCATAAATGTGTCTCAACAAATTCCCCTACAAATGCTCATGAATTTCCAGGTGGAAGTCTGGACAAAATCAATTCAAAAGTCCCTGATATATATATATATATATATGGATCCATTTTTTCAGATATGTATCTCTGTAAAATCATAGGCCATTCCAGAGGCCCAAATTTACCCAACAATAGGACCAGTAGATTTACTTTTAAAAGGGGGGGAGAAATAAACTGAGATGTGAGCCCCAAACAGAAAGAGCTCCCCAAAAGGGGTTAAGCATTTGAAGTTGAAGGGAATTAGCTTCCCACAGATCCTAAATGAGGCCAAAGTACAAAGTCATAGAAAAGTGAAATCTGTTTAGCAGACCAAGAAAAGTGGAGCTCCTGCTCTGTACTCCGGCAAACTAGATTCAATGCCCTAACGAGAAGATATTGGGCTTTTTCTCCTACTTTATACCTCATTATGCCTTGATTTCAGAGTCCTAGAGAAAATCTCTTTGAGCAAGACCTAGGTTTGTCTCATGTCTAAGATCTCCCCAAAAATGGATTAGCCATTTCTAGGAAAAAAAAAGCTATTCATTGTACAGTGTTCTCATAATATTCACTGCTAACACATATCTATTCTCCCCACCCCTACTCCATAGGTTTTCCAACAGACTACATAGATTCAAAGCTTATTGCTTTTCAGTATCCTGCCAGTATTGTGAATAGCTTGAAATTGGTTCCAAACACCTGATCCTCCTTTGATGGTGGGTGGACATACTGGAGCCAGAGTATCTGGTTTCCTGTTGACATCACCAATTTCCTTGGGAAACTGCATATTTACTGTGATAGATCCAAGATGAGTTAGTCTTCTTTATCACTCAATTCTCTAAGTCCCAGTACTTTAGCAAGCTGGAAGAGTATTTTGTTCAACTGTCACTTATAAAATAACTAGAATATACAGTAATGATCACTTGAGATCTACAGTCTACAAAAACCTCATGTGTTTCCCCTTTCTATGGAGGTAGTCTCTAGTACACTCCAGTGACAGAGTCACTTGTTTCTCCTTATGTTGAACTTCATTAAAATACTCTCTCACCTGCTCCCACACACCCTGACACACAGTAGGTGTTTAATAAGTGCTTATTCATTTCTTCCTCATTCCTCCCTTTCTTCCTTCTTCCTTGGGTGATGGAAGATGGAAGATTATAACACAGGAGAAAGGGAAGGGGGAAAGGACAGATATACAATTTGAGCTTAAAAACAGATTTGAGTCCATTCATAAAAAGGAACCAGAATGCCTTGAGGAGGAAGAAACTGTTCATCCTACCTCCCCAAAAATTACATACTAGAACCATAGAAGCTATCACCTAGTAAGGGAGAGAGGAAAAAGAAAAGCATTAGTGATTACCTGGGAGTCCTGATGGAGCTATTTGTTGACATGATAACACCAAGAGAAGGGTCTGTTGTCTATGATGGGGGGCAAATATTCAAGATACAATAGAGAAACTCCCGAGATTTATCAAAATAGAGGACAATTGCCCACTCCTGGTGTCTCACATAGGCCCAGATTACATTGCCATGAGGAAATAAACAGAAATGACAAAAATTATGAAGTGAGTCAAGAAGCTGAGGACCACAAGAGGCATAGGCTGTGTTTCCTAACTATCATCCACTGAAAGCAAGGGATTCATAAGGGAAAATTTAATTTGGGAAGCAACTATTTCAGGTGTCTGAAAATGGGATTTGAACTTCTGAACCATAGCTTAAAATGCAAAGATGTCAGAATCCTGGCCAGAGATAGAGTACACCTGACAAAGGCTTCTAAAAATGTATTGGTCAGATGTCATGGAAATTAATCAAAAGGGCTTTACATTTAAAAAGATGGGGGAGGGAGAAGATTGCCTATATATCTTCCCCAAGTTAGATACTATAGGAAATGACAAAGTACAGTAGAAAATAATTAATGGCAAAATAGAAAGACTCAAATGTCTACACAAAATCCTCAAAGTTTAGAATTAAAAAGAAGCAAGAAATTCTCATGCAAGGGGGTAAATTTGAACTCATAGATATCACCGAGACTTGGTGGAATGAAATCCATGCATAGACTGTGGTTCTGGATAAGGTATGTCATATTCAAAAGAAACAGGATAGGTAATGAGCAGCAAAGGGGATAGAACTTCATGTTTAGAAAGTACATTCATGAAGAAGTCTGGGAATTGGGTGTGGGAGCAGGTCGGAGAGTGTTTTGATGAAGTTCAATGTAAGAAGAAACAAGTGATTTTCTCATTGGAGTATATTAGAGACCCCCTCCATAGAAAGGGGAAACACATGAGAATTCCTGGGAAAAGATTACAAATCTGGTGCAAAAGTTTGATGGAATAGTGATGGGGAATTTCAGTTATCCAGACATTTGCTACAACTGTCTATGTGTCAGAAACAGAGCAGCTGATACATTGTGATGCCCCTTAGTGATAATTTTACCCTTCAGAAGTCCCAGGGACTGAGAAGGTATTAACATGTCATTCCAAAGTGCAAAGTCTTTAATGTTCTCCCCATAGTCAGAGCATGCATGCTGAGCTACATGGGAGGTATCCTGGTCTAGAAGACCAGGGATCCCATGACAAATATACACTTAGAGATGTACATATTGTCAACCCCATTAAAATGTAAATTCCAGGAGCGGCTAGGTGGCGCAGTGAGTAAGAGTGCTGGCCTCGGAGTTGGGATGACCCTAGATCGAAACCGGCCTCAGAAAATGAGCACCCACACATAAATAATGGCTAGCTGTGTAACCTTGAGCAAGTTACTTAACCCCAATTGCTTTAAAAAAATGTAAATTCGGGGCGGCTAGGTGGCGCAGTGAGTAGAGCGTCGTCCCTGGAGTCAGAAGGACCTGAGTTCGGATCCGACCTCAGACACTTAATGCACACACAAACAAAAACCTAGCCCTGTGACCTTGGGCAAGTTACTTAACCCCAATTGCCCTCCAAAAAGCAAAATAAATAAAATAAATCTGACAACAAAAAAATGTAAATTCCTGAGGGCAAAAGATACAGATACATTTCACTTATACAAATATATTTCACTTTTCTCATCCCCAGTGCCTATCATAGAAATTGGTACCTAATAGATGCTTGATTAATAAGAATTGCCTCCAGGGACCAGGGACCAGGGTTGGGAAAGAGGCAGAGGGAGCAGTGAGTGTCCTGGATTGTAGGACTTTGAGGACAGAGGGGATCAAAGCTTTGTGGATCCTTAGAAGAATAGCAGTCAGTCTTAAGGCTGAATCTGTCCAATTCTAATTTCTAGTTAGAGAAACTGGGAATGGTCCCTTCTCCACCCCCAGCAGTGCTCATTCATCCCTACACTGTTGTGTCTATAAGCCAGTCCCCTCCTCACAACCATTCCAACTCTAGTTTCATAGCAACAAATATTTTTTGGCTAGTCTTTGGCATCAAATTTTGTCAAAGGCTTTTTGAAACTCTAAACAAACTATGTGCTTAACCTGGTGGTAAAGCCCTCTACAAGCTCACTCCAACCATTTTTTCCACCTGATTTTTCCAGTCTTATTTCATGTTATTCCCTCTCATTACTCCCTCAGGCAAACTGGGATTCCTAACTTTCCTATTATTGTCTAGGGTATCACTAGTCACACTGAAATTAAGCTCAGGAGGGAGTTCCTCTGTCACCTAAACCCAGTGCTCCTCTATCACAACCGATAACATCCATCTCTCCCCATGTGCTCCTTGAAGAAAATGGGGCTGGGAAACCTGGGAAGCCAAGAGGTGGACATGATGAAGAAGAGCATTCCAGGCATGGCCCTGGGCAAATCACTTAACCCTGTTTGCCTTAATCCACTGGAGAAGGAAATGGCAAATCACTCCAGTATCTTTGCCTATCCTCCCAGTCACCCTGGCTCAAGACCTCAATGTCATCCTTACTCTCTCTCACCTCCTCATCCCAGCCCACCCCCATATTCCATCAGTAATCAAATCTTATCATTTCTACCTTTATAACATTTTTCTCATGCTCCATTCTCTCTCTGACACCGTCACCAACCCCAGGCAGCCCTCAGCACCTCAAACCTAGACTATTGCAATGCCTGTTAGATGGTCTCCCTGTCTAAAATCTTGCCTCAGTCAAATCCATCCTCCACTTCCCTGTCAAAGTGATCTTCCTTAAGTGCAGGTCCGTCCATATCTACCCCTTCCCCCATTCAGTAGGCTCCAATGACTCCCTATTGCTGCCAGGATCACATATCAAATGCTTCAGCTTTTAAAACCCTTCATAATTTGGCTCCTCCCTATCTTTCCAGTCCACTTGTTGTTGTCTAGTCATTTAGTCATGTTTGACTCTTTGTGACCCTGTGGACCATATCATCCTGATACTGTCCATGGGATTTTCTTGGCAAAGATACTGGAGTGATTTGCCATTTCCTTCTCCAGTGTATTAAGGCAAACAGGTTAATAAACAAAGGACTTACCCAGGGTCACACACATAGTAAGCGTCTGAGGCCGAGTTTGAACTCCCATCTTCCTGACTCTAGCCCTGTGCTCTATTCACTCATCCACCTAGCTACTTTCCCTCTTATATCTTACTCCCCTCCAAGTACTCTACAATCCAGTAACACTGGTCTCCTTGCTTTTCCTCCCATAAGGTACTGCCATCTCTCAACTCCAGATATATTCACTGGCTTCCCCCATGCCTGGAATACTCTTCTTCATCATGTCCACCTCTTGGCTTCCCAGGTTTCCCAGCCCCATTTTCTGTAAGGAGCACATGGGAAAAGGCAGATGTCAGGGGTTGTGAAAGAGGGGCATGGGATTTAGGCAACAGAAGAGTTCCCTCCTGGTCTTAATCTTAGTGTCTTTCTTCTGAGATCATCCCCAATCCATTATATATCTTGCTTGCTGTACATAATTTTCTCATATTCTTCTCCAACATTAGACTGTGAATTTATTTTTTATTTTTATTTTTGCTTTTTGGAGGGGGGAAGGCAGGGCAATTGGGGTTAAGTGACCTACCCAAGGTCACACAGTTATTAAGTGTTAAGTACCTGAATATGGATTTGGACTCAGGTCCTCCTGACTCTAGGATCAGTGCTCTAGTCACTGCTCCACCTAACCATCCCAGAATATGAATTCTCAGGGCAGGGACTGTCTTTTGTCTTTCTTTGTATCCCCATTTGTTTAGCACAATATCTGGCACATGGAAGCAACTTAATAAATTCTAGTTGACTGCTTTCTGCCTGCATGCATTCCCATGAGTTATCCTTCATGCCTAGAATTGATCCCCCTATATTTTATCCTGCTGAAATTTTATAGTACCTTCCAAACTCAGTTAAGGTACTCCATACCCTTCCTTGTCTTTTTTTTAATACCTTCTTGATACCTCCTCTACCCCCATTCCCAAAAAGAAAATGACTTTTCCTTCCTTAAATTTTCAGGTAGCATTCAGCCTGGATCTTTTCACCAATTCTCCCTGGCTTCATATTTATTAGTGGACATGTCTTATTCTCTTATTGGATTATAAACTCATTAAGGATGTGAGCTGTGTCTTTTTTATTTTCATATGACCAGCACTGAACTCAGGACCCTGCACTTAGTCAGCAATCAGTGTTTAATTGAATTGAAAATATCCTTTGGTTCCTCCTTAACCCCTTGCTTATTTACCCTTTCTCACACACAAGTTTGGAATAAAAAAGGGCTGCACATCTATAGGGTAGAAAGAGTCCTGGCTTAGGAGTCAGAAGACCTGTATTTTAGTTCCATCTCTGTCATTAACATGCTAGTCATTTCCCTTATTTGGGCTTCAGTGTCCCCTCTGTAAAGTGATAAATTTGGAATACATGATTTCTAAGTTCACTTTCAGTACTAACATTTTAGGATTCATTTTCTTATTTCTTATCCCTAACTATGGATGAGATGTACATCCCAAGTGTTCACTCTACCCTAATCCTGGCTCCTCCCTTTACTCTAAACCATCTCTATCCATTACCGTGATTTCATTGATCACTTCCAGGCAGATAACTCCTAACCAATCAACCACTATGTATTTATTAAGCAGTCACTATATGCTAGGCACTGTGCTATATACTGGCATACAAAAAAAGAAACAATCCCTACTCTCAAGGAGCTTATACTGTAGCAAGAAACAAACACATTATAACTATACTATACAGACTAAATATAAAAATATACAAGGTCTGAAGGGAGGATAAATTTCTCTCACCTTCAGCCCTGATATCTATCAGACTTCCAGTCAATCAATAAATCAACCAATAAGCATTAATAAGTGTCTGCTATGTATAAGGAACCATAGTGTTAGGCACTGGATTAGCTGCCAGGACTACATGTTCATCACGTCAAATTCAACATATAAACCACCAGTAGAATATAAGTATACCCCACATTCTGTGTCTACCATTTGTACTGACAAGCTACATCCCCAAATCATATCAATTGCTTAGCCACTCAGTGTTCTAAGGATAACTCTGAGGAATTGGGATGATTCTCTAGTATTATTGTTTATGAGCCCCCATCTGGTGTGTTCTCCCTAATATCATTCATCAGTTAATGTCTCCCCAGTATCATTTAGTCGATTAATAATAGCAATATTTTGCAAAAGAATTTTACTGAGAAGATATAGCAAGAACCAAACTACAAATTCCTCAAACTGACAGCATAATTTCCTCTATACACCTTTCTCCCTAATGGGAGTGGTCTCAAATTAAAGTGATTAATATACATTGTCTCCTGGGAGTCCTTTCTTCCCTTCATGGAGTCCATACCAAATTCACTTCTGGTTGTGGCATTGCTAATGGAGAACTCAACTAGGCTGACTCTACTGGGCTGAGTCAAGTAAGTTGACTGCTCTTCAGAGCTGACAGGTTTGGCTGCTATGGATATCAGTAGACTCTGCTACTGGCTCCAGTTGCTGGACCTTTGATGGCTGTTTCTCTAAAAATAATGTGTTTATTTTTTATGCATTTAGTCTATTAACTACCTACTCTGTGCCAGGCACTGTGATAATCACAAAGGAGACAAAAAGAGGCAAATATTTGTAATAAAATTTATAATCTGTTGTTCCCCAACTTCCCTCATTGTTCCAGAAAAGAAAAAAACAAAACCCTCGTCATAAACATGAATAGTTCAGCAAAACAAATCCTCAAACTAGTCCCAAAATTAATGTTTTTCTTTGCATTTTAAATTCATCATCTCTTCAAGATGGCAAGAAATGAGTCACGTGCTAATGTGGAAATATGTTTAATATAATTGTACATGCATAGCCTATATCAGATTGCATACTGTCTTGGGAATGGGGAGCAGAAGGAGGGGGAGAAAATTTAGAACTCAAAATCTTACAGAAGTGAATGTTGAATACTAAAAACAAATATATAAATAAAAATTTTAAAAAAGAAATGAGTCACATGTCTCTTCTTTAGTCTTCTGGACTCATGATTTTTCACTGCATAGATTAAAGTTCTAAAGTCAAAGTTGTTTTTCTACAATGTTGTTGTTATTATACAAAACATTCTCCTAGTTCTGCTCACTTCATTCTGCATCAGTTCATAGAGATCTTCCCAGTTTCCTTTGAAACTGTCCATTTTCATTATTACTGGTGGCACAATAATATTTCATTATTGATGAGGCACCTAGATGGTACAATGGATAGGGGGAAGGAAAAGGGAGGGAATAGGCATTTATACAGCACGTACTATATACCCGGAACTGTGCTAAATACTTTTATGAATATTTTCTTGTTTGATCCTTACCAAAGCCTTATTCTATCCACTGTGCATGGATAGGTCCAAAGTCCTGAGGTCTAGAAGACCCAAGTTCAAATCCAACCTAAGATACTTACTATCTGTGTAATCCTGAATAAGTCATCTGTCTGCTTCAGTTTTCTTTTTTCTTTTTTTGGAGGGGGGAAGGTAGGGCAATTGGGGTTAAGTGACTTGCCCAAGGTCACAAAGCTAGTTTTTGCGTTAAGTGTCTGAGGCCGGATTTGAACTCAGGTCCTTCTGACTCCAGGGCCAACGCTCTACTCACTGCACCACCTAGCCACCCTGCTTCAGTTTTCTTAACTGTTAAATAACAGCACCAACCTCCCAGGGTAGTTGTGAGGATCAAATGAGGTAATATTTATAAAAGTGCTTAGCACAGTGCCTGACACATAAATGTTTTATAAATGCTTTCCTTCCCCTCCCCTCCCTGCCAGTACATTCATAAATGATGATTTGTTTAGTCATTTTCTCTGATGGGCTCTTTTAAGAACATGAGGTTGTTTGTTTCATCTTTGGATAGTCATTCATCTAAAATCAAAAAAGACTAAAACATAACATAGATAGGAAAGGGAGAGGAGGTCATGATGTTCAAGCATACATGGTGGCCTGGAAGGGAGGAGACAAGGTGACTGGTGGCAGCTTTGCTTACTACTACCTCTATACCTTCCCTCACTGGGAGACCCACAGCAGCTCTTGCTTTTCTATGATCCAACCTAGAAAATCAAAATTGAGTTCTCCAAGTCTTTTGTATATACATTCAATTCCTGTCCTATAGACAATTAAAATGTTTTTGACACCATTCAGTAAACCTATAAGAAATACTCCAGGAATACCTGAACAGGCGCCGTATTATGGAGAGAAAGGGCCCCTCCATCACACATCTTTCAGAAGCAGGCTCCCCGAGACTCCATATGGAAACACAGCAGACAAAGAACACCACGGATGCTCTAAAGACTAAGCCTTTCATTGGACAGACCCCACACCCATCCTCACATTATTTCTTGAAGGCAAGGACTATTTTAATTCTTGGCTTTGTATCCCCACTACCTAACACAGTGTCTTGCTTACAGTAGACATTTATTAAGTTCTTAGTGAATTTAATTAACATCCTAAAAGTGGTCCAGTGAAAGGAGTCTTGGCTTTAAGATCAGAGGACTTGGGTTCAAATCATAGTTCTTCTACTTGCTACCAATGTGACAATGTAAGTCATGTCTCCTCTTTGCACCTCAGTTTTCCCAGCTGAAAGATGTTGTTCAACCAAATGGCTCTAAGCTCTATCCATCTATAAATAAATCTATGATCCTATGGTCAGTACTTTTTTCCCTAAACCAGCTCCACACTCCTGGGATCTCCCTTTGTGTTTATATCATTTGGATGCAGCTCAAAAACCTACCCTCCCTCCACCCCATTTCTTAGGATTTGGTGAGTCCTGTAGAGGTTTCTTTGTCATATCTCTTAAATTCTGCCCCTCCTTTCCATCATTCGCAGCATACTCACCCTGGTCAAGGCCATCATTCCTCCATGCCTAGATTGTTTCACTTGTCTTCTAATGGATGTTCCTCCTTCTGGTCTTTTTCTTCCCTTTCTATTAATCCTGCCCAGCTGTCTAGACTACTCTTAATGCACACCTCTGAGACCCTGTCACTGTTCTGTTCAGAAATCTCTAGTGGCACTTGCTGTTACCTCCCTTCAAAAACACTCCCCATTCCAGGAGTCAAGGGCTCCCCTCATCTGCCCCATTTTATCTTTCCAGTCTTATCACCCTTCTATTTGCCATAATAACACATCACTCCAGTGAAACTGGTCTCCTTAAATACACAACTTTTGTAACTTAAGTAGCACTATGACCTTTCACCTAATGCCTTCTAAATTCTTTCTTGTCAGCTGAAACCTAGCTTGTTCTCTTTCCCCCAAAATTTGCTACTTTCAATGAGGTTACTTATCTTTGATTATCCCTCTCCCTTATGTTTCATATACAACCAGGGTCACATCCTGTTGATTCCACTTCTGGAACATCTATGGAATAATCCCACTGCTATCCATGTAGGACTGGGTGATTGCAATAGCTTCCTAACAGGTTTTCCTTCTCTCACTTTCCCCTTCTCTAATTCATCCTTTATCCCAATGATGGACCAATATTTCTTGTACATAGCTCTAGTCACACCTCTCCTCATCTTAAGTTTTCACTGATACTTGGACTGTGCCCCAAGGCGGTTATTGAGAGTGTAGCATGGGCCAGCCCCCTCTCCCTTCCATAAAGCATGCTGAGAACTACCTGTCTTGGTCCACCACCTGACAGACTACTTCTGGGAATGTAGTAACTCAGGTTCAGAACTGAAAGAGTTTGGCGTTTTAAAATGACATGGTAAGCCCTGAGTGATCCCTTGGTAATCTCCCCCACTCCGCCAAGAGAAACCAAATGCTATATGTTTTCAAGGAATAAAGAGCTTCTGACTCAGGTCTTCTTGGCTGTGCCTCTTCAGGCAGCAACATGTGACTCTAGTGAGAGATGAAGAAGGAGGCACCATAGTCAACCCTAGGCTCAGGGCAATCCTGCTGCCACATGGACTCAACTAGGTTCACTTGTGTCAGGGTCCCTATGTGCCTTTACCCCTTTCCTACTTATTTCTTTCTGATCTTGGGTAAATGGGCTCCCTGAGGAGGGTATGTCCAGGATTGGAGAGGACATTATGAGTTCCAAATGGCCTATAGCCATAGTTGAAACTAGGTGATGGCAGGGAAAGCTTCTACATTGTAGAGGATGACCACCAATAAGAGTATTGGCCTGACACCAGCAGATACCTATACCAGTAAATATGTACTGTGACGTGCCCAGAGAAGAGGAAATGTAAAATGCCTAATAAGCAGTTCTGAAAACTTCGTTGTGTTCTGATGAGCTTTAAATATTAACCTCTTGGCAGATGGTAACAGTAATTTGAAGTTAAGTTATTGGATTCTGTTTTAATTGTTCTATTAATGAATTCTGTGATGTTCTTATGCTCAGCACTTCTTTTTGTGTGTAAGAATCAATTAGCTGTGCCATGACCTGATTTAGATTGTGCATTGAATATTTCCTTTACTCCTCCCTTTTGGGGAACCCCTTAGATTTGTGAACTATATAATCTAATTTACTATAATTAAAATGGTTCCTGGACAGTTGGGATGGGAAAATGAATGAGAAAGGGTGCCACTTCTTACCAGAGGGTAGATGACTGAAGCCAGTCCAAAGTGCCTGCCTGAGTACAGGACAGTGGGTGACTATTACTCCAACCTCTGTCGGCTGCACATCAGTGCTGACATGATAGAATAGCAAGAGAAAAGCCATATGTGCAAAAACGTTCATGGCAGCATTATTTGTGATATCCAAAACTGGAGAATAAAAGACGTGCCCAACAATGGAGCAATGGCTGAACAAATGACTGTAATGGAAATGCAAATTTAAAGATCTTCCCTGCCCCTAGCTTAAGTGCACCTGGAGCCTGGGGTGGGAGGCTTGTTTTTCAGGAAAGCCCACACCTTGATACTTTGTGATTGGGCAGTGGGTCCAGAAGGTTGTTACATTCTCTGAGCCAGGAGAAGGCTATATAAACCCTGAGGAGAGGCTTTGCTTTGGGGCTCACTTTGAGAAGTGTTGTGTGATTTGACCAGATGAGACTCTGGGAAGCCGTTGTTGAGAGCCCCCCGGCTTTGAAAACCCAGATGTTGATGCTTCCCTCTCTGGTAACTGTGATTTGGTATTGATATAATGGTAGGACAGTTTGGAAGCCTGTTTGATCTGTAAGTTCTGTAACTCTGAAGTTTGGGGTGCTGACCTTTTTCCCCTGAACTAGGTAATGTATGTTTGTTTGATTAAAGTAAGCTTCTTAACCCATTTTGAGTTGCTTTCCTTTACAAAAGCAGATCTAAGAACCTGTGTTGGCAGTCACCCTGGGGATATTGGGGTGCTTGCTGCTACAATGACAGATATGGAAAATTCAGAAAAACATGGGAAGACTCGTGATGCAGAGTGAACACAGCAGATGCAAAAGGGCATACTCATTTGCCCTCTAAGGAGGATCCATAGTAGTTGGTAGAAACAAGCAAATGACCAAAGCCAGGAACACCACCTTAAATAGGAAATTATTCTGTTGTACTTTTTTGGTTCCCATTCCCCACCCCCTTTCTTCATACCTTAGTACTTGGGGAAGTGGGAACAGGATTGAAAGGAAGTATCCAAACTTGAACATAGCAGGAATGCAATAAATTATCATATTGAATGAACTCTTTAAAAATATAGAGTGGGCTTTAGTGAGTTAGTCATGCCAGACCACCACATGCAAATGAAGTGCAGGAGACAGAGACAGAGGGAAAGAGAGAAAGATGGAGAGAGACAGACAGACAGACAGAGATAGAAAGGGAGAGAGAAGGAGAAAGAGAGAGAAGGGGAGAAAGGGAGAGGGGGGAGAGAAACAGAGACAGAGAGAGAAGGGGGGAGAGAGAGAGAGAGAAAGAGGGAGAGAGCCCAGATGAACACAAAGAAAGATACTGGCAGGTAGGCAGGGGTCACCTTTGTTTGGCAAATGACTCCCTATCTCTTTCTTGGGTGTCTAGAGGTCAGAGGTCAAGGCTGGCCTGGATATTGGAGACATGAAAAAGACCGGTTGGGGCCAAGCCAGAGGAGAAACTGAGATGGTTTAGCCAGTTGCTGGGCAGAGATTCCAGGGAGAAGACTGATATGGCTTGTGACCCTGACTCCTCTGATGAACTATGTATGTGCTACTTGGAGTGCAGTGAGACAGTTTATTCAACAACTCTACGATTATTATATTTGGGGGCAGGGGACAGATAGAGTTCTCCCCTCTGCCAACCAGCTGGGCTTTGTGCCTTTGGAAAGAGTGAATGTGTGAATTCAGCTATTAACAGAGACTGCTGCTGAACACAGAAAAACCTGACCCTTTATTTGAAAGGCATGGCACATGTCACTGCTTCTAGCTTTACTGCTATTTCCTTTTAATTACATTTCTTATAGAAAAAGGTTTATTAAAATATAATGTGAGAAGGTTTCCTTATGGGTCATGGAGCAGGAAAGGAATTAAGAACCTTAATAGGAATTGAAACACAAGCTCTACCTAAGCTATATTTGCAGATCTTTCCAGAGTAAGCTCTAAGTGGGAGTATATAATGAGCCATATTTGTAATTAGTTTATGAAATGTTTTATGTGAATGATCCTTTTTTTTCTTTTTGGAGGGCAACTGGGGTTAAGTGACTTGCCCAAGGTCACATGGCTAGTTTTTGTGTTGAATGTCTGAGGTCAGATTTGAACTCAGGTTCTCCTGACTTCAGGGCTGATGCTCTATTCACTGTGCCACCTAGCTGCTCCCGGTGAACTATCCTTTTACATTTTAAAATGCTAGACCAAACCTAGGGGAACCTGGGCCAAGGGAGAGGTTAGAAAAACTTCCTAAACAATTGATGGCCAAAACCACCAGCCTTTACCCAATGGAATGAATAGGCCACCCTTTGGGGAACCCCACTACATAAAAGATGGGATATGCTCTTTACTCTGATACTAGGTCAGCCTTGACTGAGGCCATTCCAGTGGTTTGAGTTCCCAAATGGAATGAAATGAAACACTCATACATCATATATCATATACCAAAGAATTCTTGTTGTTATTTCCTCAACAATAACATGGAAAGGATATTTATTTGGTTCAGTTGGGCATACCTCCCCCTGTTCTTGAATTTGACATGATAGTCAGAAGAGTAGGTTGACTTGCACTTCAGAATCTATCAAGTCTGAGGAGTGCCAACTACTTGTGTACTAAGAGTAGGCAACTAGAAAGCTATGGCACCAGTCCAAAGCCCAATCCTCTAGACCAGTGGTGCCAAACTCAAACAGAGACCCTTAATCTATACATAAGGATCCCTGCAGACTGAAAATGACCTAGTTTTAAAAGGTAATATTATCTATGTTTTATTGTATTTTTATTGATTTTATCAAATATACAAATTAAGATTGTAAGTATATAAAATAAGTATATTATCATTTTATTTGTAAATATATATTTACACAAATGTATGTTTATATATAAGTATATGAAATTGAAGTATATTTAATATATAGTATAAGTATCAAATATACAAATTAAGATTGTAAGTATATAAAATAAGCATATATGTATATTATCATTTTATTTATTTGTAAATATATAACATATATTTATATACATAAGTATATGAAATTGGAGTATATTTAATAAAATCAATGCAAATACAATAAGACATAGATAATATTACATTTTAAAACTAGGTTTTATAGACTTCTATCTGAAGTACAAGTCTTCCTACTCTTCTGACTATTGCGTCAAATTCAAGGACAAGGGGAGATATGCCCAACTGAACCAAAGAAATATCTTTTTCCTGGTATTGTTGAGGAAATATCAACAAAAATTCTTTTGGTATATGTTACATGGTCTATGAACATCTCGTTTCATTCCATTTGGGAGCTCAAACAATAGGTCCAATTATGTGCCCAGAATGGTTTTATTGCTATTTTAGGGGGGAAAATAGCCTATGGATCAGGGACTTTTGAGTCTTCTTATTAGATGTTATGCCTACCAAACCAACCTATCTTTTCACATAGTAAAATGTAATTCATTTTTTTCAAAGAAGAAGGGAGGAGCAGGAAGAGGAAGGAGAAGTATTCCATGTACTTTCAAAGAAGGATTGGTAATTTTTCAAGACATCAACTATATTTAATATACAAAATACTGAGTAGACATACATATTTTCAAGCTGAGTACTAGAAAGAGAATTTATAGGTGGAGGGAAAATCCCTGTGGGGCATATAATATAACTGACAGTATATTCCATATTTTGATATTTTGGACAATATTTCATTTCATCTCTCTACTTCTATCTGAGGTGTCAAACTCAGGACATAAAACAGATCAAAATGTAATTGAAAAATGTTTAACAAAATAAAGTCAATGTGCCACCAGTAGGGATGTTTCTATACCACTGATGAAGATTAAATTCAGACTCATTCAATAGAGTTAATACAAGTATGGGTTTGACAGAAGAGGAACAGCTTTGGCCTTTGCAGGATGAGCGCCTCCTGATGGCCAGTGGACATACTGCAGCCCCTTAGGAAAGGGCTCCTTGCTGTTTCTTGTACAAGACACCACATTCCCAACTCTGGGTATTTTCCCTGGCTGTCCTCCATGCCTGAAGTGCTCTCCCTTCCCATCTCTACTTCCTATCTTCCCTGGATTCCTTCAGGTTCCAGCTAAAACCTCACCTTCCACAGGAAACCTTTCCCATTGTTGTTCAGTCGTTTTAGTCATGTCTGACTCTCCATGACCCAATTTGGGTTTTCTTGACAAAGATACTGGAGTGGTTTGCCTTTTCTTCTCCAGTTCATTTAACAGATGAGGAAACTGAGATAAACAGGATTAAGTGACTTGCCCAGGGTCACACAGTCAGTAAGTATCTGAAGCTGGATTTGAACTTAGTATCTCTTGACTCTAGGGTCAGCACTTAATCCACTGTGCCACTAGTCTTTCCCAATCCCGATTAATTCTAATGTGTCCTCCCACTGTTGGTTATTTCCAATTTATCCAATATATGATTTGATTGTACATAGTTGCTTGCATGCCATCTCCCCCATTTGACTGTAAACTCCTAGCAGGCATTTAATAAATACTTACTGATAAATATTTACTGACAGCATTCTGTGATTGCATAGTTGTACACAGAATAAAGTGAAAAGGAACCTAGGTAAACTGCTCCTATATAGAAACAACTACTACTACTTCTTCTTCTTGGCAATAGGGGTGAAGTGACTTGCCCAGGGTCACACAGCTAGTAAGTATCTGAGACTGGATTTGAATTCAAGTCCTTCTGACTCCAGGCCAGTGCTCTATCCACTGTGCTATCTAGCTCTTAGCCATTTTCTAGACCTCCTTCCCTTTCCTCCTCAGATCTTTAGGTACAGACAGGATAGAATCTTAATTACAGACATCTGTGAATTGTGGAAGTGAATAGGCAGAAGACCTTTGGACTAACCAAGAAAACATAGATTCTACCTTTAGGTATATGGGAATCATGCTGCTTACTGAACTCTACTGTATGGTTTCCATCCTTGCTGCTCCATTTGGCTTGCCCATTGTAGCATCTTCCCTCCCTCTCACCACTCAGTGAGCCTCTGCTTCCCTCTTCTCAGAAGAAGCACACAAAAAAAAACATCAGAGAAAAGAAGGCCAAAATGGACACAGTACACTGATATCATTCCTTTTATCCTGTTGCCTGGCTACCTGCTCCAGAGTACATCAAGGGCAAGACAGCTTCCACAGTCCTGGAGAAAAGTAAGAGCATAAATAAATATTTATTAAGTACCTTCTATGTGCCAGGCACTATGCTAAGCACTGGGGATACACCAAAAGAAAAAAAACAAACAAACCCTGATCTCAAGGAGTTCACAAACTAACGGAGAAGATAAGTAAGTAACTATAAATGAACAAGCTCTGTATAGGATAAATTGAAGATGATTAATAGAAGGAAAAAACTAGCATTAAGGGATATCCAGAAAGGCTTCTCAGAGAAGATGGGATTTTAGCTGGGACTTGAGGGAGGCCAAGAGGAAAAGGGGAGGAATTGCTTTACTGGCATGGGGGACAGTCAGGGAAAATGCCTGGTGTCTGGAGATGTACAAAGAACTGCAAGGAGGGCAATATCACTGAATTGACAAGTACAAGGGTTGGGGGAGGGAGAATAAGGTATAAGAAGACTGGAAAGGCAGGAGACCAGATTGTGAAGGGCTTTGAATGCCACACAGAGGATTTTATATTTGATCTTAGAGGTGATAGGGAGCCAGGGGAGTTTGTTGAATGGAAGGGGGGGAGGTTGATATGGTCAGATTTGTGCTTTAAGAAGACTAATTTGATAGCTGAGTGGAGGATGAGATGGAGTAGAGAGAGACTGGAAGTAAGAAGTCCAACCAGCCCACTACGGTAATAATCCAGGCATGAAGCAATGAGGGCCTGTACTAGCATGTCAGAGAAGAGAAGAGGGCATGTACAAGAGATGTTCCAAAAGTAAAATTGATGTTTGAATGACTTCACATATATAATAGATATCAAATTGTTTGTCTTTTAAAAGACAGGGAGGGATAGGAGGGAGAAAGAGAATTTGAAACTCAAAAATTTGTTTAAATAATTGTTTAAAAAATTCTTTTTTCTTTTTTCCTCATTTAATAGTATTTTATTTTTTCCAATTACATATAAAGATAGTTTTAAAAATTCATTTTAAAAAGATTTTGAGTTCCAATTTTTTCTCCCTCCCCTTATCCCCTTCCCCTCCCCAAGACAGCAATCTAAGTTATACATGTGCAATCATGTAAACATATTTCCACATTAGTCATGTTATGAAAGAAGAATTGGAACAAAAGGGGAAAACCATGACAAAGAAAAAACAAAAAGCAAAAGCAAAGTGAAAATAGGATGTTTCTATCTGCATTCAGACTCTGTAGTTCTTTCCCTAGATGTAGATAGCATTTTCCATCATGAGTCTTAGAATTATCTTAGATCATTGTATCACTGAGAAGAGCTAAGTCTATCATAGTTGATCATAGTACAATATGACTGATGATTTATGTGGTTTTATTTTATATCCTGCAACTTTGCTAAAGTTGTTAATTGTTTTAAGTAATTTTTTAGTTTATTCTCTAAGTACACCATCATATCATCTGTAAAGAGTGATAGCTTTGTTTCTTCCTTGCCTATTCTAATTCCTTCAATTTCTTTTTCTTCTCTTATTGCCAAAGCTAACATTTCTAGTACAATATTGAATAATAGTTGTGATAATGGGCAGACTTGTTTCACCCCTGATCTTATTAGGAAAGCCTCAAGTTTATCCCCATTACATATGATGCTTGCTGATGGTTTTAGATAGATACTGCTTATCATTTTAAGGAAAACTCCATTCATTCCTAAGCTCTCCAGTGTTTTTAATAAGATCGGTGCTATATTTTGTCAAAAGCTTTTTCTGCATATATTGAGATAATACTATGATTTCTGTTAGTTTTGTTATTGACATGGTCAATTATGAAGATAATTTTTCTAATACTGAACCAGCTCTTCATGTCTGGTACAAATGCCATGTGACCATGGTATATTATCTTCATGATAAATTACTGTAATCTCTTTACTATTATTTTATTTAAAATTTTTGCATCAATATTCATTATGGAAATTGGTCTATAATTTTCTTTCTCTGTTTTGGCTCTTCCTGGTTTAGGTATCAACACCACATTTGTGTCATAAAAGGAATTTGGTAGAATTCTTTCTTCACCTAATTTTCCAAATAGTGTATATTGTATTGGAATTAATTGTTCTATAAATGTTTGGTAGAATTCATTTGCAAATTCATCTGGCCCTGGATATTTTTTTTCTTAGGTGGTTCAGTGATGGCTTGTTCAATTTCTTTTTCTAAAATGGGGGTACTGGTGCAGCTAGATGGTGTAGTGACCTGAGTTAAAAAATCAGGCCTCAGACACTTAACACTTACTAGCTGTGTGACCTTGGGTAAATCATTTAACCCCAATTGCCCTTCTTCCCTCCAAAAAGAAGACAAAAAAAATAAAATGGGGGTATTTGAGTATTTTGTTTCTTCTTCTTTTAATATGGACAATTTATATTTTTATAAATATTCATTCATTTCACTTAAATTGCTATATTTATTGGTATACAGTTGGCCAAAATAGCTCCCAAGTGTTGCTCTAATTTCCTCTTCATTGGTGGTGAATTCACTCTTTTCATTTTTGAAATGGGTAATACAGTTTTCTTCTTTCTTTTTTTAAATCAAATTAACCAAAGGTTTATCTATTTTACTGGGTTATTTTTTTCCCATGAAACCAGCTCTTAGTTTTATTTATTGGTTTAATGGTTTTCTTACTTTCAATTTTATAAAATTCTTTTATTTTCAGAATTTCTAATTTGGTATTTATTTATTTATTTATTTGTTTGTTTGTTTTTTTGGAGGGGGGATGGTAGGGCAATTGGGGTTAAGTGACTTGCCCAAGGTCACATGGCTAGTTTTTTTGTGTGTGTGTCAAGTGTCTGAGGCCAGATCTGAACCCAGGTCCTCCTGATTCCAGGGCCGGTGCTCTACTTACTACACCATCTAGCTGCCCCCTCTAATTTGGTATTTAATTGGGGATTTTTTACTTGCTTTTTTCCTAGCACGCCATTTTATTGATCTGCTCTTTCTCTTTTATTCATGTAAGCATTTAGAGACATAAAATTTCTTCTAACAACTGCTTTCACTGCATCCCATAAATTTTGGTATGTTGTATCATTGTCATTCTCTTTGATGAAATTATTTATTGTTTGACCCACTCATTCTTTAGGATTAGGTTAGTTAGTTTCCAATTAACTTTTAATATATCTTTCCATGGCTCTTCATTGCTAGTAATTTTTACTGTATCATGGTCTGAAAAGGATGCATTTAATATTTCTGCCTTTCTGCATTTGATTGTGAGATTTTTACGCTCTAATACATGGTCAGTTTTTGTGTAGTTGTCACATACTGCTGAGAAAAAAGTATATTCCTTTCTATCCCCATTCAATTTTCTCCAGAGATTTAACTTTTCTAAAATTCTATTCATCTCCTTAATTTCTTCCTTGTTTATTTTGTGGTTAGATTTGTCTAGTTCTGAGAGGGGGAGGTTGAGGTCCCTTACTGGTATAGTTTTGCTGTCTATTTCTTCCTGTAACTCACTTAACTTCTCCTCTAAGAATCTGAATTCTATACCACTTGGTGCACATATATTTAGTGTTGATACTCCTTTATTGTCTATGGTACCTTTTAGCAAGATGCAGTTTCCTTCCTTATCTTTTAACATTAGATGTATTTTTGCTTTTGCTCTATCTGAGATCAGGATTGCTACCCCTGTCTTGTTTGTTGTTGTTATTGTAGTTATTTTACTTCAGCTAATGCATAATATATTCTGCTCCAGTCTTTTACCTTTACTCTATGTGTATTTCTCTGGTTCAAATGTGTTTCTTGTAAACAACATACTGTGGGATTCTGGAGTTTTTTTTTGGTTTTGTTCTTTTGCTTTTTTTGGAGGGCAATTGGGGTTAAGCAACTTGCCCAAGGTCACATGGCTAGTTTTTGTGTTAAGTGTCTGAGGCCAGATTTGAACTCGAGTCCTCCTGACTCCAGGGCCAGTGCTCTATTCTCTGTGCCCCCTAGCTGCTCCAGGGGATTTTGTTTTTTAATCCACTCTGCTATTTGCTCGAGTTTTATGGGAGAGTTCATCCCGTTCACATTCACAGTTATGATTACTAACTGTACTTCCCTCCATCCTATTCCCCTGTTTATACTTTTTCTCTCTCCTTTTCCCCTGTCCCTCCTCACCAGTGTTTTGCTTCTGACCACCACCTATTTCAATCTTTCCTCCCTTCTGTCAACAACCCTCCATTTTCTTTCTCCTTTCCCCTCCTATTTCTGCCCTCCTTCCTCCCTTCCCCTTTATTAGTGTCCCCCTTTTCTCTCCCCTTTCTCTTCCTACTTCTTTATGGAGTAAGATAATTTTCTATACCCAGTGTATGTTATTCCCTCTTTAAGCCAAATTTGATGAGAATAATGTTCAAACAATGCCCACCCCCTCCCTTCTTTCCCTCTACTGTAATAGGCCTTTTGTGCCTCTTCATGTGATATAATTTCTGTCACCCCCTTTCTCTTCTCCTGGCACAATTTTTTTCACCCTTTAATGTTTTATATCACATCAAAGTCAATTTATACCCACATCCTCTGTCTACATATATTCCTTCTAACTGCCCTAATAGAGATATAGTTCTCAAGAGTTACAAGAGGGGCGGCTAGGTGGCGCAGTGAGTAGAGTGCTAGCCCTGGAGTCAGAAGGACCTGAGTTTGGATCCGGCCTCAGACACTTAATGCACACACAAACAAAAACCTAGCCGTGTGACCTTGGGCAAGTTACTTAACCCCAATTTCTTACATCACCATAGTATCCTATGTATCTCTCCCCATCCCAGAAGCCATCCCATGTAACAAATAATATTTTTTTAGAGAGGGGGGGAAAAGACAGTACAACAGATTGGTACACTAAGAAAATCTGAAGACGTGCAATGTATGACTTCTCTGGGCCTCCCACTTCCATGAAGGGCTAGACTGGGAGCATCTTCCTACATCTCTGCATTCCAAGTCTCAGTTGATCTCTATAATTTACTTTTGAGTTTTTTGTGTATAGTTGTTCTATTAATTTACATTGTTGTCATTATTGTGTCTGTTATTTTCCTGGTTCTGCTTCTATCACTTACATCAGTTCATGCAGATCTTTCCATACTTCTCCGTATTCATCACACCCATCACAGTAGTATTCCATTAATAATTTCTTGAGTCACTCTGTGCAAGGAACAGTGCTAAAATGGAGATACAAAGACAAGTAAAAAAGCAATCCCTGATCCCAAGGAACTTAAATCCTATGGGGAGATAAAACTGGAGCCTAGAAAATAAGTGACAGATTGTTTGTAGTGGGACACAGCACTAACAGCTAGGGCAGTCAGAAAAAGTCTTTGATAGGAGGTGGCACCTGAGTTGAGCTTTGAAGGAAGCTTTTTACAGATGAAATAACAGAACAAGAGAAGTTAAATGATTTACCCATAGACACTAGTAAATGATGGATGGAGCCTAGGTTCTAAGCCTGGTCTCCTGATTTCAAGTCAGGACAGTGCTCATACCAGGATTCCATAAATGCTTCCAAGAAGATAATATATGGACCCAACTATACTACAGGGCAGGAGGTGATTAGGTTTACGTGCCAAGGACAGACATTGTCATGTCCAGTTGTTCAGTCATATCTGACTCTTTGTGGCCCCATTTAGTGTTTTCTTGGCAAAGTTACTGGAGTGGTTTCCCATCTCCTTCTCCAGCTCATTTTACAGATGAGGAAACTGAGGCAAACAGAGTTAAGTGACTTACCCAGGATCACACAGATTGTGTCTGAGGTCAAATTTGAATTTAGGAAGATGGCTTACTGACTACATGTCCGGCACTCTATGCACTATGGCGCCACCTAGCCGCCCTAACAGCAACTGCCCTTTCTTTAATGCTCAGGAATTTTACAAAGTGTTTTCCCTACTTCAGCAGGGATCCCAGGTAGGTAGTCCAGGCATTATTATACCCATTTCACAGATGAGTTCACTAAACCCCATGGGAAGTGGGTAGGCGGAGTTGAGCCCGAGATATGAGTCTGGAGTTCTAGTTCTGTCTCTGCCACTTACCTGAGCAAGGCCTCCCTCCTCTCGGTTTACCTGTAGTTAACAAACGAGATGAGTTAGACTAGGCTATCTGAACCCAGCTCTGATCTGTCTAAGATCCGGAACCCAACGCACTAGCCCCTAGAAGCGACCGGGGAGTTAGGTTCTGGGACAAGTCCCGGGTGGGGAGCGATTCCTCCTTTTACTCCTCCTCCTCCTCCACCAATATTTTCAGGGCCAGCCCACCTCGGCCCAGGAGGGGCGGGGTAGGCGGCGCGGCGGGGGTGGGGCAAGGCCGGGTTCTGCTCCGCCAAGGTGAGGCGACCTAGGTGAGGTTGGGCAGCTGTCCCTTTCCCTGGTCCTGTCATGCTGCCGGCCGCCGTGAGGAAGTGGTTGAATCGGCCCAAGGTAAATTCCCCCTATCCTCATCCTCTTCTTCCTGGAGCCAAGCACCCCAGGTTCCCCTAGACCCTAGGGGCCGCTTCCCCTCCCCTGCTCTTCCTAATGGGAGGCGCCCGGATTCCCGCCAGCAAACAAATAGGTCCCTTCTTGTTTTTCCCTCCTTCAGACCCTCTCCCCTACGCTGAGTTTCTAGACTTTCTAAAAAGGGAAAAAACTTCCACTGTTACACCCAGCCCTCCCCATCTCCTTCTCTGCCGGCGCCTGAGAGAAGGCTGTCCTCCCCATCGGAGCTATTGGTGGGCGTGAGGAAGGGGGTAGGCAGGGTGAGCCGTGCCAGGTCAGCTTTGGTGGTTGTGGGACGTGGGTGTCTCATCCTGGAGCTCTCAGGGAAGGTGTGTGTGTGGGGGGTGCGTCTGGAGTCTTTCCCAAGGGGCCCCGACAGGCCCTTCTGGGTTTATGCCACCAGTCCAGAAGGTATCCTAGGTCAGACAGGAGGTAAAGAATTAATTGGGGGAAGAGACGGCAGGGTTTGAGTGAGAACAGCCTCTCCTTGGAGGGGGCAGCCAGCCCCTTTGCTGAGTAGGAAGTTGGAGGGTGGTTGGAGGATTGCAGGCTGGTTCACCCTGCCCAGAAGCAAGGATTCTGGGCTAACCCTTTGCTTACTCTCCCAAGTTAGGCCTCTTCCAGTCAATCCTGTTCCTTCTGAAAGCAGTTTTTCCAAAGGGTATGAGGAGGTGGAGTAAGTGGAGGGAAGAAGGTATTTGGGGGGTGAGTCAGAGCTTGTGCCCCCCAGGGCTTGAAGAAACCTCCCAGGGCTTTAGAGACAAGGAAATTAACCTTTCTGTATCTTCCCTCCATTCATTCATTCATTCATTCATTCATTCATTCACAATACCACATAATACAGACTAGGGCACCAGAGTCAGGAAAACTCTCATACCCATGAAATCACCCACTTCTTTCTCTTTGGCTACAAGCCTCAACTCCTGACTTGAACTTGGAACCTGGCTGGTGCAGGTGCCACTTAAAATAAAATGTATAGCTAATGGTCTCTGTCATCATAATGGCTAGGTTCAAATCCTAAACTCTGAAATTTACTAGCTATGTGACTATGAGCAAATTATTTAATTTATCTGAGCCTCAGTTTCCCTAGTTCAGATTCTTATCACTTCTCTCCTGGACTACTGAAATAGTCTCCTAATTGGTCTCCCTGCCTCCAATCTCTTTACCTTCTCCATTCTGTCACCCACTTAGCTGCCAAACTGATATCTCTTAAGCCCAGCCCAAGAAGCTTCTGTGGCTTGCTATTATTGCCTCTGGGATAAAATAACAAACTCCTCTGGCATTTGAAAACCCTTCACTTTCCTTTGTTGTTGTTCAGTCATGTCTGACTCTTTGTGATTCCATTTGGGGGTTTTTTGGCAAAGACACTGTGGTTTGCCATTTCCTTCTCCAGCTCATTTTACAGATGAGGAAACTGAGGCAAATGGGGTTAAGTGACTTGGCCAAGGACACACAGTGTCTGAGTCTGGATTTGAACTCGGGTCTCCTAACTCCAGCCCAGATATTCTGTGCATTATGGCACCACCAAGCCGCCCAACTTCACTGTCCAGCTCCAACCTGATCTTCATTCCCACTAAACTGGCCTACTCAAAGTTCCCTTTTCACACCATTCCATTCCTGCCTCAATGCCTTATGACCACACTGTCTCCAATTCAGGGAATGCTTTTCCTGCACTTCCTAGAATCCTTGGCTCTCTTCAAGGCATACCTTAAGTGCCAACCCCTACAAAAGCCTTGGAGATCTCCAGGCTTCCAGTTCTCTATTTTTCAAATTAAGGGCAGCCTCAGTTCCTCATTTGTAAAATGAGCTGGAGAAGGAAATGGCAAACCACTCCAGTATTTCTGCCAAGAAAACCCCAAATGGGATCACAGAGAGTAGGACCCGACTGAAACGACTGAACAACTTCCCAAATTACTCTTTATTTACTTCATATTTATTCCTCTCTCCTTGGTTGTTTCCCCTAGGAGAATGTTAGCTCCTTAAGTTCAAGGGCTGGTTTTAATTTTTTTTTCCTTTGTATCCCATTGTGCCCTTTGTTTCATTGTTAACACACTTCCATTTATATTAGACTGGTAACCTTCCCTCCCCTACACACCCTGAGCTTTGTGTTTATTTTATATTTATTTAAATGTATGAATAACAAGGGACTTAAAAGTTGTACCCATTAATGTCAATCAATCAACAAGCACTTATTTAGTGTCTATATGAGGAAGACTGGCCTTGTGCTAAGAAGCTTTTATTCTAATGGGGGAGACAAAATGTTCATATATCGAAATATATACATACATATACATATATGTAAATATACATACACACATACACACACAAAGTACAGAGTCTTTGGGGAAGGGCAACACTGGCAGCTCAGAGGACAAGCAAGGGCCTCATACAGATGGTGGCACTCCATCCAAGTGTTGGAGCATTCCAGGCATTGGGAACAGCCATTGCCATGGCATGGAGACTAGAGATAGAATTTCAATTGTGAGGAACAAAATAGAGGCCAGTTTGATTGGACATAAATAAGGTGTAATAAAGCTGGAAAAGTAGAATGGGAGCAGATTGTGAATTCTAATAAGAATAACTAACATCTATATAGGATTTGCTGTGTGTCAGGTGCTTTACAATTATTATATCATAGGGGCAGCTAGGTGGGCCAGTGAATAGAGCATGGGCCCTGGAGTCAGGAGGACCTGAGTTCAAATCTGGCCTCAGACACTTAACACTTACTAGCCGTGTGACTTTGGGCAAGTCACTTAACCCCAATTGCCCTTCCTTCCCCCTCCAAAAAGCAGAAAAAAAAAGAGGTGGGTACAATTATTGTATCATTTGACCCTCACATAGGAGATAGGTGCTATTATTATCCTCATTTTACAGGTGGGGAAACTGAGATAAATGAGGTCAAGTGACTTGCCCAGGATCACACATTCATTATGATCAAGTGGGATTTATACTAGGGATGCAAGGATGATTCAATACTAGGAAAACAATCAAGTAATATCAAAAGTTAAAACATTTAAAAACCACATGATCATCTCAATAATGCAAAAAGAAAAAAAGTCTTTGACAAAGTACAACAGTTTTATATATAAAAACCCTACAAAATATAAGCACAGAGGGACTTTTTTAATATCATTAAAAAATCTACTTAAAACCAAGAATAAGCATCATACGCCATGGAAATATACTAGAATCTTTTCCAGTATATATGGGAATGAAACAAGGATGTCCATTCTTCCACTATTATTTGATATAGTCTTGGGAATCCTAGCAATAGCAATTAGGAAAGAAAGGAATTAAAGGAACAGGGTTAAGTAAAAAAGAGAAAAAATTATCCCTGTTTACTGATATGATGGTTTACTTGGAAAATGATAGGGAATTAGCAGAGATATTAATTGAGACAATTAATAGCTTCAGCAAAGTTACAGGCTACAAAATAAATCCTTAAAATCAATAGCATTTCTATATAATAATAAGAAAACAGAAGCAATAATAGAAAGGGAACTTTCATTCCAAATAACTTAAGAATGCATAAAATATCTGGGGATCAACCTCCCAAAACACATAAAAGACTTTTATAGATTCAATTACAAAGTGCTCCATTATAGAAAATAAAAAGCAACCTAAAGAACTGGAGGAATATTCGATGCTCATGACTAGGCCATGCTAACATAATAAAATTATAATATTACCAAAATTAACTTATACTTTTAATGCTATAACAACTAAATTGCCAAGATAATACTTTATAGGATTTGACAAAATCATAACAAAATTCATTTAGAAAAACAAAAGATCTATACCAGGAGTAGGGAACCTTTGGCCTTGAGGCCAAATGTGGCCTTCTAGGTCCTAGGGTATGGCCTTTTGACTGAGTCCAAGTTTTTTTTTTTTATTTAATTAATTTGTTTATTTACTTTTAGTTTATAACATTCAGTTCTACAATCCCTTGAGTTTCAAATTTTCTCCCCCTCCCTCTCCTCCCACCCCACCCCTGGTGGCCTGCAGTGAAATATAGGATCTACAAATACCTTCACATTAAACATTAGTCAGGTCGTAAAGAAGGATTATAACCAATGGAATGAACAATGGGAAAGAGGAAACAAAACAAAACGAGAAAAAGAAAGAGCAGGTAGTTTGCTTCAATCTGCATTCAGACTCTGTAGTTCTTTCTCTGGATGTGGACATCTCTTTCCAACATGAGTCTTTTGGAGTTGTCTTATAACCTTGCATTGCTGAGAGGAGCCCAGTCTATTGAAGTTAGTCATCACACATATGCTGTGTCTGTGATTGTGTACAAATTTCTCCTGGTTCTGCTCTTCTCACTCAACATCAGTTTATATGTCTCTCCAGGTTATTATGAAGTCTGTCTGCTCCCATTTCTTATAGCACAATAGTATTCCATTACATTCATATACCACAACTTGTTAAGCCATTCCCCAATTGATGGGCATCCCCTTGATTTCTAATTCTTTGCCACTATAAAAAAAGCTGCTGTAAACATTTTTGCTCATACGGGTCTTCCTCCCACTTCTATGATCTCTTTGTGATACAACCCTAGAAGTGGTATTGCTGGGACAAAGGGCATGCACTTTATTTATAGCCCTTTGAGCATAGTTCCAGATTGTTCTCCAGAATGGTTGGATCGGTTCACACCTCCACCAACAATGCATTAATGTTCCAATTTTTCCACACTCTCTCCAGCATTTATCATTTTCCTGTTTTGTCATCTTAGCCAATCTAGCCAGTGAGATGTGGTCCCTTAGAGTTGTTTTGATTTGCATTTCTCTAATCAATAGTGATTTAGAGCATTTTTTCATATGCTTATAGATATCTTTAATTTCATCCTCTGAAAACTGCCCATTCATATTGAGTCCAGGTTTTACAGAACAAATCCTTTTATTAAGGGGATTTGTTCTGTGGAGTTTGGATTCAGTCAAAGGGCCACACTTGAGAACCTAGAGGGCCACATGTGGCCTTGAGGCTGCAGGTTCCCCACCCCTGAAATATCAAGGGAAATGATGAAAAGGAGCAAACATGGAGGGGGAATAGCAATTTCAGAGATTACACTATATTATAAAGCAGCAGTCATCAAAACCATCTGTTACTGGTTAAAGAATAGAGAGATAGATAAATGATCTGGATAAGAGAGATTAAAAAACAATAGAACTCAATAATTTGATAAAGTGAAAAACTTAAATTACCTTGGAAAAAACATAAATTAGACTTAAGTTTATGCCACACTCCACAATATATTCTAAGTGGATACATGATCTCAATATTAAAGATTATACTATAAAAAAATTAGAAGAGAAACACATTATGTACCTCTCACAGTTATGAGCAAGAGATATATTCTTAACCAAATAGATAGAGGCAATTACAAAATATAAGATAGGTAACTTTGGTTACTTGAAACTGAAAATCTTTGGCATAGACAATGCATCCCGGATAAAAAGGGAAGTGATTGAATGGGGGGAAAAGTCTTTGTACCAAATTTCTCTGATAAGAGTTTGGTATCCAAGATATATACACAACTAATAAATATATGTATGTAACACTAAAAGCCATTCCACAACAAATAAATGGTCAAAAGATATGAAAACTAGTTCTCAAAAGAACCGTATAGAGTTCATAGCTACATGAGAAAATGTTCCAAGTCACTAATAATAAAAGAAATGCAAATCCAAACAACCTTGATATTTTACTTCCCACCCTGCAGATTGGCAGAAGTGATAACAGATAGCCTCAGTCATTGTTGGAGGGCTTGTGAAAAGATAGGCTCACTAATAAATTTTTGGTGGAGCTGTGAAATGGTACCAACATTTTGGAAAGCAATTTGGAATTATGCGAACGACTAAAATTTTCATACCCTCTGAACCAGAGACTCCATTATTGGGCTTATATTCAAGGAAACTATAAATAAGAAAAAAGTTCCCATATATTTAAAAATATCTATAGCAGCACTTTTTGTGATTGCTAAGAATTGGAAACAAAGTAGATGTCCATTGACTGGGGAATGGCTACATGAATTGTGGTACTGAATGTGATGGAATATTAGAGTGCTGGAAGAAATGGTGAATGTGATGAATATAAAGAAACACAGAAAGATCTCTATGAACTGAATAAAGAAAGCAGAGCCAAGAAAATAATAGACACAATAACCACAACAATGTAAATGGAAAGAAAACCTACACACCCAAAAACTGAAAAGTAAATATAATGAAGTTATAAAGATCCAGTGGCACTCAGGGGCAACTAGGTGGTACAGTGGATAGAGCACTGGCCCTGGGGTCAGGAGGACCTGAATTCAGATCTGGCCTCAGACACTTACTAGCTGTATGACCCTGGGCAAGTCACTTAACCCATCCTGCCAACCCCTCTACCCCAAAAAAAGAAAAAAAGAAAGATTAAGTAAAACTCAAATGAAGAGACATGAGAAGCCATCCCCTTCACTGAGGTGGGAGAGCCACAGATGTATACATTGTACATGGCCTCAGACATTTTCAATGTATTGATCAGTTGTACTGATATTTTTTCCTCTTTAAAAAATACTATTTGTTATATGGGATGGCTGTCAGGGACGGAAAGGAAGATGGATATTTGAGATACTATGGTGATGTAAAAAATAGAAAATATCAATAAAGATTTGTTGAAATGAAGAGGTTATGTCAAAGGACAAGCTCAGACACATAGTCTCTCAGAGGAGCCCTTTGTTACTCAGAGGGCAGACTGTGACTTTGCTAAGCCTGATGCATCGTCAGTCTCTCCCTGTCCACTGGCTCCTTCACACCTAATACAAACAAGTTCCAATCTCCCCACTCTCATCCCATCTCTCTCCTCCCTTCCATGGACAAACTTATTGAAAAGGCTATCTGCACCCTAAACTTCTCCTTCCTTACTGTCCTCAGCCTCTTGTAATCTGGTTTCTTTCTTCGCCTCTCTGCCAAAATTGTTCCCTCCAAGTGAGGGAATGGCTTTTTGGATGGGGCAAAAGGAGGGATATTTGGGATAACTATGATGAAGAAACAAACAGAAGATAACAATACAAACTTATTAAAAAAAAATAAATACTAGTAGAATGACTGAGCTATTTGCATGTTGTAGCTCCTGTTTGTTAGAGCTCTTAAGAGCGGGGACTGCTTTTTGCTTTTCTTTGCATACCCCATTCTTAGCACAGTGCTAGGAATATGTCAGACACCTAATAAATGCATGTTGACCAACTGAACAATAATTTCTGAACTTTATTTTAGGCTTTAAAGTCTTATCTATACTAGTTCCTTTGAAGTCCTGTGAAATAGGTATTACAGGTGTTAGTGTTCCCATTTTATAGCTGAGCAAACTGAGGCTTATAGTGGTTAAATGATTTGCCCGTGGTCATTACACAGCTAGTGATTATTAAGGGTCAGATTCTAAAGTCAAGATTTAAGCCCAAGTTCTCTGTCTCCCAGTGCTGTGTTCTGTCCTCTGCACCACACTGTATCAAAAGTTGGAAAGTGGTTATAAAGCAAGATTTCATGTAGGTAGCCTTTGAGTTGAGCTTTAAAGGATAGGTAGAAATTTAATAGGTGAAGAGGGGAAGGGATATACTTCCTGATTCCTTGCCCCAATCTTAGGTGCCAATACCTTCCCATCCTACATTGAAATGTCTTTATATTTGTTTTGAATGTGTTTTGTATATTTAGTGAGTATATATTGTTTTCCTCAAGTAAAATGTAAAGACTTTGAAGGGAGAGCCTATTCCATTGTGTTTTTATATTTCCAGTCCCTAGCCTTACGCCAAGCACATAGAAGGGACTTTGTAAGTGCTTCCTGAATAAATTTCAAATGAAATATAGGTAGCATAATGAACAAAAAACATGAAAGGAAATGACATTTTTTAGGTGAGAACTGTCCAATTTAGCAAGACCATAGTGGATTTGGAGGCAAGTACTATGACATAAGGCTAGGCAGGTAGAAGGGTGTTAGTTTGTGGGAGGCCCTGAATGTCAATTCAAATGAGTTTGAATTTTCCTCAGAAGGTAGGAAACCATTAACTTTCAGGTCCCTTGATGAAAGGGACCATCTCATTTTTTTTCTTTGTAAAAGCAATGCCCAAGATAGTGCACACTGTAGTTGCCAAATAAAAGCATGTTGAACTGAACTGAATTTTTGAGTGGTATGATCATGAGTATGTAAAAAAAAAAGTTTAACAACCAGCTCTCTGAAAAATGTGTACATGACATCCTTTTAAGTTGAATTTGCGTTATTAATGTTTTCTTCATCACTTGGTAAGTCTAGACAATCAACAAAATAATAAATGAAACACTGATTTGTGGCATTTGCAGATTTCCTAGTCCTAAATGCTCATGCTGGAAATTTAACATTTGGCTCTCTGGTCCAACTTGACTCTAGCACAGCCCTGCAAAGATTATTCTTGCAGTGGTGTGAGGAATGGATTGAACTGAGAAGAAAAATGGAGCCAGAGACTTTTTAGGAGACTTCTGTAATAGTCCAGGAAAGTAGTAGTGAGAGTGGTGGTAGAAATAGAGAGAAGAATGATCTCAGAGACTTGGTAGTGGCTCATTGACAGGACTTGGTCATTGAACAAATATGAGAAGTGAGGCAGAACACAAGGGTCGAAAATAAACACCAAGGTTTCCCATGTGGGAGACAGACTGGTAGTGCTACTGGATAAATAAATTAAGTAAAAGTGTTTAATAAGCACCCACTACTGTGCTAAGCCTGGGAATGTGAATCCAAAAGTGAGGTGGTTCCTAACCTCAAGGAGCTTACATTCTGATGGGCAAGAGAACACACAGAGGGGAGTTGTGGCCAGAGAAGGGAGTTGAGTCACAGGTGGAAGGGAAAATGGTAAGCTTATTTAAATAGTGGATGAGTAGAGGGAACGTGAGAGATAGTCTTTGTTGTTGTTGTTATTGTTATTCTTGTTGAGTTGTATCTAACTCTTTGTGACCTCATTTGGGGTTTTCTTGGCAAAGATACTAGACTGGTTTGCCATTTAATTTTCCAGCTCGTTTTAGAGTTGAGGAAACTGAGGCAAATAGGGTTAAGTGACTTGTCCAGGGACATACAGTTAATAAGTGTTTGAGGCCAGATTTGAACTTGGGAAGATGAGTCTTCTTGACTTAAGGCCTGGTGCTCTATCCACTCTGTCTACTCTAGTGCCACCTAGCTGTACCCAAAAGATGGTCTGGGGCTGGCTAGATACCTCATGGAAGATGAGTTTGCACTTCCTCAATAATCAGGACAGCTATATCCCAGATCAGAACTACAAAGATGAGTGGGTTAACTCCCACCCCACCTCCCACCTGCATCCCTTGAGTCTAGAAGGAAAACGTTTGGGGAAAGGGAATGAGCTGGGTTTGGGGCATGTTTGAGTTTGAGTTCAAGGTGGAGATGTCTCCAGCCAAGGTGCAGCACTTAGGTGGTATTTGAGCACATTCTATGCTCACAGTGACCCTGTGAGGAAGCTACTACAGGGGGTATTATCCCCATTTTATACATAATCGAGTCTCTGAGAGACTGAGAGACTTGCTTATGGTCATACAACAAATAAAGTGAGAGACAGGATTCCAATTTGGGTCTCTGCTGACTCCAAGTAGTCAGGCCACCAAGCTGCCTCTCATAGATGGTGCACAGCTCACCTCTCAGCCCAATCTATATTCTAACCTAACTGGAGGCGTCTAGGTGGCACAATTGGCAGAGCACTGAGTCTGGAGTCAGGAAGACCTGAGTTTAAATCCAGTGTCAAACTAGCTGTGTGATCATGTCACTTAGCCTCTGTTTGTCTGTTTCTTCTACTGTAAAAATGGAAATAATGATGGGATTAAACAAAATAATATCTGTAGAGTGATTAGCACCATATAAATGTGTATTCCTTCTCTAACCTATCCTTATGCTGAGAAACTGAAAGAGGTGGTATTCAGTCAGGATCCTGTGGGTAATGGGCATGGGATCTGAGTGAGTCTCTCCTAGTCCTGAGATCTTGGGTACTTTGGAGACAACAATTGTGTTTGAGCTGTTCAGGTTGCTTAGTTTTATCCATTTTTCTGTTTTGATGTTTAAATTGACTCTTTTTTTTTCTTTTTGGAGGGCAACTGGGGTTAAGTAACTTGCCCAAGGTCACACGGCTAGGTTTTTTTTGTTTGTGTGTGCTTTAAGTGTCTGAGGCCGGATCCAAACTCAGGTCCTTCTGACTCCAGGGCCGATGCTCTACTCACTGTGCCACCTAGCCGCCCCTAAATTGACTCTTATAAGTGTTTAGTGGCCTGACTATACAGATCGCTGATTCTAAAATGACTCCTATGTCTCTAACTAGTTCTTTCATGTCTATTAAGATAATAGTAAAGTTCATCATACGTGATGTCATTCAATGCTTTCCACATCCAAGTGGGGGCCCATGCTAGGTCCTACCCAGCTGGTAACACAAAGAATCATATATTTAGAGCTATGAGGGCTCTTAGTGATCTGGCCCAATGTCCTCTTTCTACAGGTGAGGAAACTGAGACCCATAGAGGTTAAGTGATTTGTCCAAAGTCATACTAGCAGAACTGGTATTAGACCCTTATCTTCAGATTCCAAATCCAGTCCCCAGGAACCTGGAATGGGGGTGGGGCTCCCTGAGGGACACTGACTCAAACCAGCCTTTCACCTTCCTTACCCAGAGGTCAGATCCTCGGCTGCTGGCTCAGTTTTTCTTTGCTGATGAACGGGTGACACAAGTGGTGACTGAAATCATCTGCCTTGATGTACAGGAAGATCCTCAGCACTACCTGGTGCTGCTGAGTCAACTCCATGCCAGCCAGGTATGTTTCCCAGCCCCCAATATCAGCCAGGCCCCTTCGACACCATCCCTAGTTCCCTCTGTCTCACTCTGACATATCAGGCAGACCTTTCCCCTTAGGGACCTGTGCCAGATGGATAGGGGAGGGGAGAAACTCCATGAAGGGAAACCAGTTAGGAAGCTATGTCAACAAAGCAGGTAAGAGACAATGAGGTCAAAGGGCATGGATCCTTTAGTCACTTTTAAAAAAGCATAATTTCTAACTGTTCCAACCAATCTGGAAAGCAAGTAGAAATTATGCTTAAAAAAAGGGAAAAGAAAAAAGTGACACAGAGATCCCACTGCTAGGCATATACCCCAAGGAGGACAAAGACAGAAAGAAGGGTCTCATAGATGATAAAATATTGGTCACAGTATTTTTTTTTAATAGCAAAGAACAGATAATAAAATAGGTGCCCATTGATTAGGGACTCGCTAAATAGACTGATACATAAATGTAATGGAATATTAGTAGGCTCGAAGAATTAATGAATTTGAGGAATTCAAAGAAGCATGGGAAAACTTATCTGAATGGATATAGAATGAACTAAGCAGAAGCAAGAAAACAGCAGACACAATGAGTATGACTATGTAAATTAAAAGGACCAAAATTGGAAACTGAATGATGTGCAATTATAATAACCAAGCTTAGCCCTAGAAAAGAGGTGAAGAAAGAAATGCACTTCCTGAGGACTGGGTGCAGAACATTGCTTATACCATCAAGCTCAGCTGATGTGTTGTCTAAGGTGTGGAACTCCTGCTGGCACCTTTTTTATTCTTTGTTTCTTTGTTGCATAGGCAGAGAGAGTGGGGAATATATTTGGAAATAAAGGTGATATAAAAGCAAAAGATGTCAATAGGTTTATTTTTAAATTGATGATGAGGATCTAGACTAAGGATTCTGGAGGCAGAAACAGGACTTGGTACCTGGACATAGGAGCTGAAGGAGAGGAAAATGTCAAAGAGGACAAAGACAGGGAGGATGGTAGCACCATGGACAGAAACAGGGACCGCAATGGGAGGGGCAGGTTGGGTGGACAGCAATTCATGGAATGTTAGCCCTGGAAAGGAACTTAAGGGTCATTTAGTTCATTTTATGGTTGAGGAAAGTAAAGTCAAAAAGTGGAAGTGACTTCCCAAGGTCATAAAAAATACTATATGTAATATAGTAAGTGGCAGAGCTAGGGCTCAGACCCCAGATTTTTGTCTTCCTGCCTAGGAATCTATCTACTATGCCTGACAGTCTTTGACCAGAGTTTAGATGCTGGTGAGGCATTCATTTGGTTCTTTGGTGATATGTATCCAAGTTTCCCTTTCAAGGGCTGGGCTGAGTACTTGAGGAAGGAGGAATAGGGATGGGCTGAACCAGGGTTGGGGAACCTTTGGCCCTCTTGGTCCTCAAGTGCAGCCCTTGACTGAACCCAAACTTCACAGAACTAATCCCCTTAATAAAAGGCTTTGTTCTATAAAACTTGGCCACACTCAAGGACCTAGAAAGCCATATGTGGCCTTGAGACCAAAGGTTCCCCACCCCTCATCTAAACTTAGGGGTTGGCTGCACAAGCGTGATTCTCCAGTGGAAGGAAGAAGGGAGGAAGCTGTGGCTTGGGAATGGGATCCCAGAGTCTGAGATCTCAAGTTGGGAAGGCTGGTTTGGAGTAGGAGGCTATGGTTGAGCTTCATCCCTTTGCCCTGGTGTCCCAGGAGCAGCTACTGGCTGTGCTGGAGCAGATAATGGAGGAGAACCTGTCTGGTGATCGAAGGCCTCGGGACTATGTGGCCAAGTTTCCAGAGGAGCTGCTGGGAGTAAGCCTGGGGTCCCACGTGCTCTTTGCTGCTGAGGTTAGTGTCAGCTTATGGCTGCCTCATGTACAGAGTTGGGGTCTCTGCTCCCCTCAGTGTTGAGGGGAGGTGTAGGAACTGCCAATCAGCCCCTTCCTTTTCAAGCTCAGCAGAACTCCCCACTGGTTGGTCTTAATCTGGCCCAACATCTTTACAAGTCCTGGTAACTTTCATTGGTTAAGAGAAGAGCTTCCGGGCTTAACTCTTTCTCCTTCCCTCCCCAGCTCATTATGCTTTGATACTGCCCCAGCCCCTACCCAGGGACCTCTGATCCATCCCATTTCAGCCTAGCACCCTGTGTTCCTCCAGTGCCTGGTGGCTGGCTCCTTTGTGGAAGTGGATGAGACCTCCCAGCAGCTGCTCCAGCCTCTAGCCCGGGACCTGCTGCTGAGCCTGGAGCAGGCTCGGGCTCTCCTTCGAGAGCAGAGTCTGGGCCGCCCTGGGCCTTGCTCTCAGTCTTTGCGTTCTGCCCTGCTTCGTTTTGACAACCTCTTTGCTGAATTTGAGTTCAAGTAAGGCTAAGGATATGGGACAGATCTGGGGCTGGGAGATGTGAACAGGAAGTGACTACTCTTAGCTATACTGTACTCTCAGCTCCTTATCTCAGCTCTGGGGTTTGGCCTCCTGCCTTTCACCTTGATCTGAAAGCCTGTGGGACACGAGGGTGAGGGAAGATGGGGCCAGCAGCAGAGCAGGCCTCTACCACCCCCACTGCCCTAGGAAATCTAGGAGATGATGGATTTGGCCATCACTGCTTCTTCCCTCTCAGCTATGTTGCAATGGTGGCCCCTGTGAAGTCCCCAGAGGAGCTTGAGCAGCAGCAGGAGGTGGCTGTACTTTTCTGTGAGACAGTAGCCAGGTAAACAGCCTTGTGGGAGGGGCCCTAGGAGGTGACTCAGGCTGACTGGGCCACAAAGTTGGCTAAGGAAGACTCCCCTGAAGCTGGACTCCCACAGGGAAGGGGGTGGTCAGGCCAAACTATGTCTAGGACTCAACCTATCTCCTTGCTTATTTCTGGATCAGGGCCCTGGAACTTGGTTACCTAACCCAGGAGATGATCGACAGCTATGAGCCTAGTCTTATGTTGACCATACCTCGCCTGGCCATCATCAGGTGAGAGAAATCAGGCCTCAGGGATTTTCAGGGCCTCATCTTAAGGGTGGGGGTCTAGGGCAAAGGCTATTGCTAATCTCTGGGGTAGGAGAAGTGGCGGGGAATGTTCATAGGATGTCAAGCTAAAAGCTACCTCAGAAAACAACCAGTCCTATCCCTTCTGTAAGCAGGAATCTTGTACGATCTTGTTCAAGTTGCTTTCTTCCTCGGGTCCTCAGTTTCCTCATTTGCAAAATGAGGGGCTTGGACTAAATGATCTTTGGGCTAGAGGTCCCTTGCTGTGGAGTGGTCACCCCTTCAGCCTCAGGGAGGCTTCTAGTGTTAGACTCTGAAATCATCCCTTCCTGAAGCAACCTTTTCTATCTCTGAAGAGCAATAATTCTTAGGAGGCTTTTCCTCTTATTGCACTGAAAGTTGCCTCTCTGCAGTGTCTGCCCTAAGTTCTTGGTTCTGCCAACCACCACAGATATACAGCAGGCTCAGTGGGGCCAAGAAGAACAAGCATGATGCCTCTTCCACATAACAGCATTAGAATGGACAGCATTGTATAGTGGACAAAGTATGAGATCTGATTTCAGTTCTTAACTTTGCCACCCACTGTTGTGCCTACCTTCCATGGACCTCAGTTTCCCCAATCACAAAAGGAAGGGTGTGGACTTGGTGATCTCTAAGGTCCCTTCCAGCTCTGACAGTCTGATTTTATCATCAGTTGAACCCAAGATTGAATGTACTTTGCAGACTCACTGAGCTTGTGGTCCACTAAGACCACTAAGGTCTTCTAAAAATAAACTACTTTCTAGCCACATATTCCTTTTCCCCTCCCTACCAGTATCACTGCCAGTAAAAGTTTTTTTAACCTTGGGTTAGGATTTTTTTTATCCATATTAAATGTTCATCAAGGCCTGACTTTGAGATGAGCTCTGATGTCAGGGACTGGGAATGACCCTGACACATATTCTTTGCTCCACAGTGGTCTTCTCATCCACCCTGAGGGCCCCCTGAGCCTGAGCCCACCTGGTACTACAGCCTCTGTCTTCAGTCCCTTCCGAAGCCTTTTGCAGAAGATCCAGTAAGCAGGGAGGGAAAGGAGATAGTTCCCATTGGTCTGGTTTGGGGAGGCCCTGAGACCTGTGGTGGATGGGATAGGGCCCAGGTGGACAGGCCTGGATTCTAGGACAAATTTTGGCCCCTCTCCTCCTACAGAGCCTTATTGGTTGTTTTATCAGCTGACGAGCTCTTCATGCTTGAACGGAGCCTGTGTGTGGCAGATGCCCCCTGGGAGCCCATGGACAATCCCAGGCCAGAGAGTTCAGTATCTAACACTTCTTGTCAGACTAGGGTCTCGACCCCACAGCCGGCCCCATTTCTGCCCTTCAAGCAGAACCCAACCCCTGGCTGTCCAGATCAGGGCTTAAGAGCATCAAGAGAGAGTGTGGGAACCAAGTCAGGTACCTCCTTCCCATCAACTGACTCTGGAGATGCTACCTGCCCCCTGCTATTGGGTGAGTCAGTACCCACTGAGGCTGGGTCCCCTCGCACTGTCCAGCATTCAAGAGAGCCAAGGAGACAAGACTCCGGAAGATATGGTGCCCACCAACGTGATGGACAGGACCAGTCAGTGGCTGCCAGGTAAGCCTTCAGCTAGGAGGCAGGATTCTAGTGGGAGAAACCAGAGAAAAAGAGCCTTTCAACAGCCCTGCCTTAGAGTCTGTCAGCATCTTCATTGCCCCAAGGCCAGTCAGGCCAGTCCCACCCAAGCAGGACCCAGCTCAGGCTTGGTACATGACTTAGAACAGTTCTTATTTCAGTCTTCTTACAAATCTTATTAGACTAGAACTCTGAAGACCTGGTCCTGACCTTTCCCCTCTCTAGTCCTCCATTTGCTTGTCTGGAAAGTGAGGGAGTTAGATTTTCAGGGTCCTTTTTAGTTTTGAAATCTCAGAACTCTGGGTCCTTCTGCTGAGTGTGCATGCATGCTAATCCTTTGCTTTCTTGCATTGTCCCATGCCACCCCAACCCATTCCAAAGTCCCATTTTGTCCTGGAGTTCAAGGGGAGGCTTGTGAGAGCCCTCTTCCCCCAGCAGCCTCCCTGCTGCCTTTGGGACAAGTGACCCTTGTGAGCCTCTGTTTCTTGCTGGGACAGGTCTTTGCAGGCCGAGATGGGCAGGGCACTTCGGGCCAGCTACCCCAGCCCTCAAAACATGCTCCACTCGCTCTTTGTCTGCATCTCAGGTGAGGGCATGTTGGTGGTGTCTTTGTTGTCTGGGATAGGGGAAAGGGGAAGCATAAGCTCATGATTGGGGCCTTTAACCTGGACATAAGCTGGTGTGGGAGTGAGAGAAGGTGGTCGGTTAGGGCCTGGGTGTTTGGCCTCATCTGTTCTGTGGGCTAGATTGAGGTTAGGCTATCTTTGCTCTTTGCATCATCAACACAGCTGATGGAGAAACAGATCAAGGCTGAGAGGGAAAGGGTTAGCCTAGGGGTGGGGAACCTGTGGCCTGAAGGTCACATGTGGCCTTTTAGGTCCTCATATGTGGCCCTTTGACTGAGAGGGACATTTGTTCTGTGAACCACATGTGGCCTCGAGGCCACAGGTTCCCCACCCCTGGGCTAGGCCCTGGAGGGAGGCTGAACAGGTCTCTACCAGCCTTCCCAGAATCTTTCAGGGTAAGGGTGGGGCACTGCTTGGGAGAGGGAGGAGCCACTGTTGCACCCTCTGCCCACTAGGTGTAGCCGACCAACTGCAGACCAACTTTGCCAGTGAACTCCGAGCCATCCTTCATATGGTGTTTTTGGTGGTGGTATCCAAGCCTGGGCCAGGTGAGAGTACCTAGGACAAGTCACTTAATTTTTCTGGGTCTCAGTTTCCACGTGTTAAATAAGGGATCTTAAGATCATAGTTTGGAGGAGGAAAGGACCTTAGAAGCTCCTCTTCCAGACAAGGACATTGAGGCATTATTAAGTGACTTGCCAAGGTTCACATAGCTAGTAAGTGTCAATGACCAAATTTGAACTTAGGTCTTCTTGATTCTAAGTCTAATGTTTTACCCAATAGAGTATACCAACCTACCATGACTAGTCAGAGATGGACTCTGGGGTCCTTTCTCCTCTAAATCTATGATCCTAGCCTGTTGCTGTTATCCATGCCCCACAAAGCAGTACTGCCTGGGCCACTTGGAGGGGGGATCACCAAGGAGGGCTGTGGCTAAACCAGGGATCTGGTCTGCAGTCAGAAATGCTTCTGGGCTCCATACTCCCAAACTTGTACTTATCACTGCATTCTCTCTCTTCTTGTGACCCGAACAAAGAGGAAGGAGCAGCGGAAGGAGGCTGTAGGTTGGCTGCCCCTCTGGCAGATTGTACCCCGTGTATTGAATATGGCCGAGAAGGTAAGTTGGGCCCAAATAGACCCATACAGACTGGCTCAGCCCCAGTGGTTCCTGGGCAATTTTAGTGGCTTCCCTTGTGTATTTATACACATACACACATACATTTAGCTTTGACTGCTCTCACATTGGAGGTCTACCTGTCAAATGTATTATACCCATTGTTGTTCCCACCCCACCCCCAGCTATGGAGTCCATAGGAGATGGCTCACAGACACATCCCCTCCTTTGCCTCACAGAGCCCCCTGCCTGGGTCCCAGATCATGCCTGTTTTCATTGCACTGCCTGCCAGACTCCCTTTAGCCTCACTCGCCGAAGGCACCACTGTCGGAACTGTGGAAAGGTAGATGGCTTGGATGGTGGACGGTAGGAACAGGGAGAGGAAAAAGAATGCAGAAAGGGGAGGGAGAGGCCCAGGAGATGGCTCCTGCTCCCACTCTTCAGACCTTTGGACACTCAAGAACTTGAGTGGGCCTTGAAGCTCTCCTGGTTCGAGCCCTTCATTTTACCCAGGAAGCCCAGAGAGGGGTTAGTTGTACCTCAGCATCCCTCCCTGGACCATAGGTAACAGGGAGCAAAGCTATGATTCTGTGATGCTAAGGTGGTCCTTAGTGCTGGAGGTGGAGACAGTGAGTGCAGGCCCTTCTGCAGCTCCTGAGGCCAACCTTTCAGGAGGCATGGGTTGAGGGCAGAGCTGAGCAGATAATGAGCTTTTCTCTCATGCCCTCCAGATCTTCTGCTCACGATGTTCATCCAAATCTGTGCCTCTGCCTTGGTTTGGCTACATGAAGCCTGTGCGGGTGTGTGCCCACTGCTATGCTGCCCATGTCCTTCCAGGCTGCTCCTGACACATCTGCCCCAGGCACTAGCCTTTGGGGCCAACTGATGAACTGCTCCTGTCTGTGTCCAGGCTCTAGGTTGGGGACTAGGGAGGCTCAAGGCCCCTGGGACAATCATCTAGGGTGCTGGATCTGCCCCAGGGAGGAGAGATTGAACTTGAACCTACGGGGAGAACTTTCCTGCCTTCCTCCCAGGGTGAAGGGTGGCTCTTGGGTCACTGAACTGTGGATCTGGGGCACTCTTTCCTCCCCAACCTCAAAAATTCTCAGGGGTTCCATTCTCATTGCTCCTACACAAGTTTTGTGTGTACTCTAGGAGTGATCAAGAAAGGGCAGAGGCTGGGGTGTGCCCATTCTCTCCCCTTTCCTTCCTTCCTCTTGGGTTCTCTTGGGACCTCTTAGAATAGATTAGCCCTTCTCATCACTCTCGCTGCCTTGTAGAGGTCTGTAGTCTGGGCCTGGCCTGAGGGGGCACCTTGGTGAGTATGGATAGATATTTCTATGCCTATGTATGTGTTTGTGGTGTGGTGGGGAGGGGAGCAGTTAGGAGCTTCTTCTTACTTTCTGAGGCCGCTCTTATTGTGGCCAATCTGGGCTTGTGCCATCAGTTCTGCCTTCCTGGTGGAGTAAGGGGCAAGGGAGGTATGGTTCCTATTGTTCATAGGCGTGTTTTTGTTTAATTAAAGACAGAGATTCATCAAAGTGGTCTTTGACTCTCTTACAGCCAAGCAGACAATGGGGGACAGACAGATTAAAGGAAGTGAAGATGGGGTTTGCTCTGGGTCTCTTACTCTTCCCAGTTCTAACACTCAGCTGTAGTCAGCAGTCCATAGCAGATTAGTAGCAGCAAGGACAGAGAGAGAGATGGAGAGAGCTAGAATACTGAGGGTGGGAGGAAGATAGCTGAGGGCCTGACAAAATCAGGCAGACAATAATTCCTGATTTTTGTTCTGTACCTGGTAATGAGGGCAGCTAGGTGGCACAGTGGATAGAGCGCCAGCCAGGCCTGGAGTCAGGAAGACTCATCTTCCTGAGTTCACATCTTGCCTCAGACACTTACTAGCTGTGTGACCCTGGGCTAGTCACTTAACCCTGTTTGCCACAGTTCATAAAAAAGCACTTTATACGACTATTTGTACAAATGTCAATAAAAGTTAAACATTATTGTTGTCATACTGATCCAATTAAATTTTTTCACAACATAGCAAGGTTAAAAAAAGGGGAGGCAGCTAGGCGGTAAAGTGGATAGAGCACTGGCTCTGGAATTAGGAGGACCTGAGTTCAAATCCAGCCTCAGACACTTACTAACTGTGTGACCCTGGGCAAAGTTACTTAACCCCAATTGTCTAAAAATAAAAAAAATAAAAAGACATCCATTTCTCCATCTAGCTCCCTTTCATTACCATCCTATTACAAAATAGCAAGCCATTTTGATATCTTTGCCAAGGAAGCCCCAAATGGGGTCACAAAAAATCTGACATGACTAAAATGATTGAACGCTACCACCACTCAGTAATGATGACAGTAGAGATATTTCCATGCCATGTCCTTCACTGATTCCTCATTTTAGAGTAGGAGGCAGCTAGGGGTATAGAGAATAGAGATTGGGCTTGGAGTCAAGAAAGACTTGAGTTTAAATCATGCCTTAGACACTTAACGAACTGTGGCCCTGGGCAAGTCACTTACCTGCCCTGGGCCTCAGTTTCTATAGAATGAAAGGATTGGACCTGATAGCCTCCGAGGTCACCTTCCAGCTCTAAACCTTTGATCTTTGATTCTTCTTTTAGACTAACATGACCTTAAAAAACGTCTTGTTGATGCCACATGTTCTTACAGCATAGTTATTTCTAGATATACTGTTCCCTGCCCTCTCCCACACTAGAGCCTTCCCTTGTAATAAAGAAAAACACTGAAAACCAACAGGCCCAGCAACCCAGTCTTCCATCACTTACAATACTCCCCCCAACTTCCTCACCTTTCCAATAAAAGGAAGGAGGAACATTTCCTTGTCTCTTCTCCAGGGGCAAAATTAGTCATAATAATTACACAACATTGGGCTCTACTTGATTCTTTTATTACAGTCTCAGTGTATATTGTTTTTCTGGTTCTGCTTGCTTTTCTCTGCTTCAGTTCATGCAAATTTTCACCAGGTTTCTCTGGATTAGTCATGTCTGTCATTTGTGATGGTTCAATAACATTCCATTCCATTCACGTGCCACGGTTTGTCAGCTATTCCCCTGATTGGTGGACGCCCATTTTCTGACCCTTGATTTTTAAAAAAGTGTTTTCATTTGCCTTTTGTTGCTTGCATCAGTCATTTCTAGATATATCATTCCTCCACCCTGGAGGCCTTCCTTCACAACAAAGAAAAACAAGTAAGCAAGTTGAATGACAGTGAATACAGTAGCATCCCCTTCCTTCCTATCATTTGGGTTCACAACTTTGGTGGCATGCTTGACTTCTCAATCTCACCCACATCTAATCAGCTTCCGATTCTTACTGGTTTTGTTTTGTTTTTTTACCTTCACAGCATTTCTGAATCCCTTTCTCCTTCACTCCTGCAGTTCAAGGCCCTCATTACCTCTTCCTGGACTATTGCCCTGGACTCCTAATCAGTTTCCTTGTCTCAAACCTCTTCAATCCAATTTGTAGAACTGTGAATTTCCTAAAACAGAAGTCTGATCATGTTACTCCCCAGTTCAAGAAATTCCACTGGTTCCCTATTACCTCCATGATCAAATACACACTCCTCTGTTTAGGACTGGCTCCAACCTGCCTTTCTGGGGATAAAACTTCAGTCCCCTTCACTAGCTCTGGGAAGGAGCCAAACTGATTTTCTGGCTGTTGCCTGCACAGGGTATTTCATCTTCCATCTCCGATTCTCAGAATCCCTTGTTTCCTTCAAAGCTCAAAGACCACCTCCTTCACGAGGCCTTTTCTGATCCTTCCCCTCAAAATACCTTGTTTTAATTTTTTTACATATTTATGACTATATGTACCTGTCTTTCCCCAGTAGCATGTAAACTCCTCGAGTTCAGGGACTGTTTCATGCTTGTCCTTGTTTCTCCAGCACCTGGTACAGCCCAGCATATAATAGGTGCTTAATAAATGAGTGGTGAAGGTTGAGGGGAAATCCCTACCCACCCTTGGCAACTCAACCCCCCACCCCGCTCGGGTTTTTTTGCGTGGTGAGCAGACTACGCTACTTCAGACAGTGAGAAGAGTCCAGGGCTGGCTTTGAGCCTGGCCCTCCCTACAGACGGTGGACAGGGGCTTTCCTGGGGCGGGTACGTTCTTCTGGGCATCGCCGCGGTTGACCTGGTGGGCAGATCCACTCTGGAGGCTCTGCCAGTGCAGGCTCAAGCTCGGGGAAGCGCGGGTGGAGCGTGGGAGTAAGCACCTGACACCTGCGCAGTGAGGCCTCGGGGCGGGGCGTCTGGGCTGCTGGCCCCTCCCCCTTTTCAAATTTGAAACCTGCTTTTTCCCGCCCGAATTTCTTTGCTAAGGAGGCGGGACGGAGAAGCTCCGAGTCAGCTAATGGGAGTAGGGCAGCCCGAGAGCCCCGCCCATATGGTGATGGCAATATGACGCAAGTCCCTCTGTGCCAATGAGAGGGCTGAAAAGTGCCGGCCAAGCTCAGGCAGTGCCCACGTGTAGCGTCCTGCTTGTCTGTACCCTGACAGCTGGAGCAAGAGGAGGCTGTCAGTGGTTGGGCTGCCGGGGGCAGAGTCCAGTCGGGATTCCCAGAACTCTTCTTTGGCTTCTGAGTTTCTCGGATGGTACGCGTTCTCTGAAAGGTTCCCCCCGGGGGCGCTCCAGCTTCCATGGGATGGGGAAGTCCATGGCAGGTGCAATGCCCCAGGTATGAGGATAAACTGTGGTCCTAGGTGTTGTGCTACACGACCGGTACACCCTTAGGGAAGAAACGTTCACTAACTGTGTGTGTGTGTCTCTGGCCAAATAGGTTCCCTTTCGCGTGCCTGTTTTCTTAACTGTATATTGTAAATTGTTTTCTTAACTGTAAATTGAGGAGAGTGGGGGAATAGATGCCCTCTCGTCTATCTGCAATGGCTTATGAGTCTGTGTGTGGTATATGTCTGAAGAAGACAGCGGAGAGAAGAAAGTATAACGTACCCCTTCCCAGAAATCAGACGATCAGAATTGGAAGGGATACGAAAGATTGAGGAAACTGTGGTCCAAAGAGGTGAAAGACACATCACGGTTGGGCTGTAACTGGAACCCAGATCTCCTTACTCCACAATTCAGAGCTCGTCACACCACAATTTGATTGGGCCTTTTTGTCCTTCTTGAGGTCTTCTACCTTTGGTCGAAAATCTGCACCACCGACTTAGAAGCTCCTGGGATAGGCGGGGGTAGTGAGAGTGGGGTGGCCGAGGTCACTTTCGGAGGGGCTTTGTACGAGTTCGGTTCGAGAGCACTGGTTAATTAGCCTAACTCCACAGTCTGCCTTCCTCTGGTCTGGCTACCATCAGTTCTATTCCTTTTCCCTGCGGGAACTTGAACTAGTCACTTCCCTTTCTTTCTTCCCTCCCTTTCCCTCTTCTCTCCGCCTCCCCCCACCTCTCCACTCCCTGCCCCGAACCTCAGATTTCTTATCTGTAAAATGCGAGTAGGTAGTTTGTCTCTAAGGTCCCCCCCTTCCAGATCTGAATTTTATGAGTTCTTGAAGCAGCCACGAGCAGGGAACCTACAAACAAAGCGGGAGTGACTAGACGCTTCACCTGGAAGGTATCATGGGACCTTAGGCCGAAGCTCAACTCTCTAGGGTCGGTCTGGACCTTGCGGGAGGGTCTCCCAATTGCGGGTGGAAGAGTAGATGGCGCAAGGGCAAGCCCCAGCTCCCGGGCGAGTTCCAAAGGGGGCGGGGCGAGGAGCTCTGGACGTTCGAAGGGGGCGGAGTCTAGCTGTCTGTGTTTGTTGCGCCGTGTCAGTTACATTGTAACAAAAGTGCCGCCGCCACCACAGCCACAGATCCGCACCCCAGGCCCTAGGTTCGGCTCCCCGCCCGCCCGCAGGCAGCTGTGGTCGCGATGGAGCAGGGTGCCAGTAGCATCCAGGTTTTACTGCAAGCAGCTGAGTACCTGGATCGGAGGGAACGAGGTAAGAAACTTGGTCCCCCGCTTACCCCCACCCCTGGGCCTCCCTATGAGCCCTGCTCCCCTCTTAATCAGACCCGGGCGGCTGCAGACTGGTGAACCCAGGGATGGGAGGTAGCTCCCCAGTAGGAAGTCTCTTTTGCAAGTTAAACTTATTTTATTTTCATCTTTTAGCTTCATCAAGTGACCAGTCCTCCTGGGTCCAGCGAGGTCAGAACTGGGGCGGGGACAGCGTCTTTTTGCCCCTTTCCCTTTCAATCCATCCCCGTCTGCTCCGCTAGCGTCTTCTCCGACTCCCTGCCAGGGCTTCATTTCCCTCGCGATCGCAGTTTGACCCCCCGCTCAGCTTGGGAAGAAGGAGGGAAAGAGGACCTGGCGCCAAAAGCCTTTCCCCCTTTTCTCCGTAGTCCCGCAGCCCGCCCCCCACTCTGGGGGCTGGGGCTCATGGGCAATCTAGAGATGTTCGACAATCTGTCTCCTGATTCGGGCAAATCATATAGATTCTTTTGGCCCCAATTTCTCCATTTGTAAAATAAGGTGATCTTGAGATGTCTTCTAGCTCTAACAGTCTCTGAACACAATCTCTCCCTCAGAGGCAGAGCACGGCTATGCTTCCTTGTGTCCTACTCACAGCTTGGGCCCAGTAAACCGCGGAAGGAGGAGACCCAAGGCCCCTAGGGACAGTTTAAGGTGAAGGCTGGGTTTTGGAGGGGAGGCTGGAGGTGGAGTTGGCCCATCCCGGCCTCAGTCTACTCAGCTGTGAAGTGGGCATCCGGTTCTGACTCTAGGGGGCGCCCACAGGTGACCTAGTTTCAGACTCGGTCCCTGATAGGGGGTGGAATGTGCTTGGGGTGCTGAAGTATTTAGGGGCTGGGGAGAGAGAAAATTCTGTGAATAAAATAACTGAAGGCAAGTCACTTAATTTCCTTGGGCCTCAGTTTCCTCGTTTGCAAAAGGAGGATTGGGATAACATCTAAAGATTATCTCCCCCCTTTTAATCTCTTAATCGCTTTTCACTGGGGGGAGGAAACAGGGTCATGAGTAGCTGATCACCTGCCTCACCTTCACCCCCTTACTTGCCTTTCAGATCTGTGCACAGTGAACTGGAGAAACACAGGTGATTCTGGAGGGCATGGCCCCTTGTTCTGCCTCATTGCTCCCCCAAAAGTTTTTTTTCTTTTCCCAAATTTCTCTAGGAGCTTGGAATCCAGGAGACATGGGTTGGGGGCTGGGAGTGGGGAGGACCACCCGTGGGGTAGGACAACATCGTAGGATCGTGGGTTTAGGGCTGGAAGGAACTGGAAAGAGAATCTGGTCCAGTCTTTTCATTTTACAAATAAAAACTGGAACTCCCCTTACCCATGATTAGGAGGGTAGAAGAGAGTGAGTCTTGTACTTAGCACCATTTGAATCTAGGCTCTGACATCTCTTACCCCCGTGAATTTAGGCAAGTGGCTCTGAAGCTTGGTTTCTGCCATCTGATAACTGGGGACAACTGTTTACTTGAATCACCTAATTCACAAGGTAGTTTCAAAGAAAGTGCTTTGGAAAGAGGCACATGAAAGTGATGCTGTTCTCTATAAAATGATGGGGTTGGACCTACCTAACCTCCAGGATCCCTCTCTGGTTGGGGCTGTAGCACTAGAGGGAACTAGTTGAGGAATCTTAGTCCTATATGTCCACCACCACCACCATCATCTAGGCTGGGGGAAACCTTGAACCAGAGGAGGCAGTCTTCAGACTGGGAAGCTGCTAGATAGGAAGGGGTCCTGGGCTTCCTGCTGAACTCAGCTGGAGCCTGGCAATCTGCTGCTCTTCTCTATACCCTTCTATCTTAGGGGAAGCCCCCAAATCCAAGGATCCCCTCTCCAAAGGGCCTGCTCACTTTCTTCCCCTTTGCAGGAGGGCCCAGCTGAGGCGCTGTTTGGAACAGCTGAAACAACAGATGCCCTTGAACACAGACTGTGCCCGATATACCACCCTGAGCCTGCTGCGCCGGGCTCGTCTGCACATCCAGGTGAGCATGGGACCTGACTGGACTTCACCCTGTTCCCAATGGGAGGAGTATCAGGGACAAGGGGAACCCTAGTGCTATTGGGGTAACCTGACTCAAATGTCTGCAGAGGATAAGGGTCCAAACTATTGGAGAGTTTGAGTTCTCCTGATATTATATTTGCCATCATAATGCAATAGGATGTTTTAGGAGGGCAGGACTAAATGTCTGTTTACTGTAATTTTTTCATGATGCAAAGGAGGACACGGAGGTCCGAAGGCAGGAGGACCTCAGTTAAGGAATGTCATTGCTGGGGTGAATCATTGGTGCTAGACAGCTGTTGCACTTTTCCTGACTTCAGAACCTTTCCCTCCTTTATCATATTCCTTCTTCTTGGTGTTGGAAGCATGCACTGAAGGCTCATGATGGGTCTAACTCCCCATGAACAGGGCAGCTAGGTGGCAGAGTGGATAGAGTGCTGGGCCTGAAGTCAGAAAGACTGATCTTCCTGAGTTCAAATCTGGCCTCAGACACTTAATAGCTGTGTGACTGGGCAAATCACTTAACTCCATTTGCTTCAGTTTCCTCATCTATAAATGAGTTGCAGAAGGAAATGGCAAACCACTCCCTCATTGTTGCCAAGAAAAGCCCACATGGGGTCTCAAAGAGTCAGACAAGACTGAAAAGTGACTGAACACACACATATAGACCAGGATTGAAAGAGGACTTTAAACTCTGTCGCAGGACTATCAGCTGAAGGAATTGGGAATGTTTAGACTGAAGAAGACTTAAGAGGGTGGTCGTGTTTTGCTCACTATCTTTAAATGACCAAAAGGAGGACATGGGGGAGTGATTAGACTGTGCTGGTCAGCTCCTGATCTCTGGCCCAGTGGGCAGAAGTTGCACGTAGTTTGATAGGGGAAAACTTGCTAATTAGAGCTGTCCAACAATGGAATAACCTTGGAAGGTTATAGGGGTCTTTGTCACTGAACTCTTCAAGAGGAGGGTGGATGAAGACTTGTAGGGGCCAGTGCAGAAGTGATTCCTGATTTCAAGAGTACATTTAGGGGATGTACTATGTGAACACTGAGATTCTATGATAGGAAGAGCTTGGATTAGTGGAGAGGAGGGAAGGCTTTCTAGTTGGGCCCAATGCAAAATAAAGCTGGGGATTCTATAAAGGAGAGTGTGCACCAAGGCATGGGGTAGAGGGGGAAGGAGAGGATGGGGAGCTGTCTGTTTTTGAGAATAGCAAGTGGGCTGTTCTCAGCCTACAAAGGAGATGAAGAATTTCTGTCGGTGTTTAGTACAGTGCCTGGCACAAAGGATCATGGACTTAGATCTGAAAGGAACCCCAGACTCTATCTTGTCTAAGTTCTTCATTTGACAGAAGAGGAAACTGAGGCTCAGAGAGGGTAAGAGACTTATCATTATCACAAAACTAATTATTGTCCCAATCAGAATTGGAACCCAGATCTTCTGACTCCAAATGCAGTACATTAGTCGCCTTTTCCCCTATCCCTCAGATACATAGTAAGTGCTTCATAGACACTTATTGAATTAATTCCACAGGAGTTATATTAATTTCCCTTTGTTCCTGTCATCTTTTGCTTTCTGTAGGACCTAGTTCCAGTAGATTTGTGAGATGGGAGATGACTGTCTCTTCTCCCCTAGCTCCTTCCTATTGGCCTAAAACATACTTGGGTCTTCCCTGTCCTAATATTGCTTTCTGTTGCTCCTTCTCTCTCCACTAACCACCATCCTATCTCTGCGCTTCCTTTACTGCCAAACCTCACAGAAACATCACTTATGCTTGATACTCTCAATTATTTTCCACTTATTCATTCACTTTTCAACCTGTTCAAATGAGGCTTTCATCCTTGTCATGCCCCATTGATACTCCCCTCTTACAAGTCACCAATGTTCTCCTAATCAATTAATTCGGTGGTATTCGTGGTATATAGTCCTCATCTATTTTTTCCCTTCTGCAGCATTCAATATGATGAATTACCCTTTGGCTACCTTGGCTTTAGAGATTAAATATCCTTCTTATTCTCTCTGATAGTTCGCTGCCCCTATTTGTTCCTTGCCATGAAAGAAATTGGAATAAGAAAGCCCCCAATCTTGCCACTTACAATAATCATGGCTAATGGCACTTCATTTGTAAAGCATTTTTTAACGGACATCATCTAATTGAAGCTTTTTATATATTTTATGAAGATTGTATTACAGGGTATTATTATCCCAGTTTTAGAGATGAAAAAAACAGGCTCATAAAGGTAAATAGATGACCATGACCACACACTTTCTTTTTAAAGCTTTCAGTCTTTTATTTAGGCATCTTAATGTCCATCAAGGCATGCTAAAGTGTAAGTTGAGAGACACCATGACTGACAGCAATCTGAACTACAGTCAGGCTGACCTGGGTTCAGACTCCCTACCCTTTAAAAAAATACACACACACACACACATAACACACATATATACACAAACATACATATGTATTTATATACACACATACACACACAATTTGGTTTTCTATATTCACTTCTAGAAGATTTTGAGTTCTAAATTTTCTCTTCCTCCCTTCTCTCACCTCTCCCCTAGATGGCGTGCAATCTGCTATAGGCTCTACATGTACAATCATATTAAACATGTTTCCACATTAGTCATGACCACATACCTTTTAAGCATCAGAGGGGAAATTTGAATCCTAACTCCAATTTCCACAGGGCTATGTTGCTCCCTTTTACCTATGTGACCTTAATTACTTAAGAGCTTACTTAAGCAACTTCTCTGGTACTGTTTCCTCATCTGTAACGAGAAAGTGTTGATGATTTCGAAAGTTCCCATCTCCCTTTAAATCTTGTGACCCTTTTCCTGTCCCCTGAGGTGGGTATTCTCCAAAGTTTTAGCCTTGATTCTTCTATTCTGTCTTGGAAATCTTGCTGTCTCTCAGCAGATGGCTCCCAAATCTCTCTGTTTCCAGCCCTGAGCTCTTTTTGTTTTTGAGTTGCAGATATCCTAGACATTCCTCGTGTGTCTCAGACTCAACATATCCAAAACAGTACTGCTTACTTTCCTGAAAACAAACCCACAAACAAACAAAAGAAACATTTCTCCTTCTGATTTCACTGTTTCTGTCAGCTGGGTTCCTTGCTGGAAAGCCTGGTGTCATCCTTGACTTTTCCTTCTCTCTCACCTTGTGCGTCTAATTAATTTCCAAGTGCTGCTGAGTTGACCTCTGAAATGCCACCCATCCCTTCCTCTGTGTGTTCACTGCTACTGCCTTAGTCTAGGTTCTTGTAACCCCCTGCTTGGATTACTGCAAAAGTCTTCTAGATCCATTTAGATCTTTTTGGATCTACTCTCTCCCCCTTCCACAGCATCCCTCACATTGCTGCTGAATTAATCAAACCCTGCAACAGGAACTTTGGATTCCTTTGCCTGCTGGCATTTAAGGACCTTGCCAGTCAGTTCTTATACCACTTCCTCACCTCCATTCTCTAGCCTAATTCCCTACACACAAGTCACACTTATAGCCTTCATGTCTTTACATAACAACATAAGTTTTGGGGTTTTTTGCAGGGCAATTGGGCTTAAGTAACTTGCCCAAGGTCACATGGCTAGGTTTCATAACAACATAAGTTGCTCCCTATGCCAGGGAAATGTTATTCTCTCAGTCTATCCTGTCTATTGAATTCCCACCCATCCCTTTCAGGAAGCCTGAAGGCAGCATTGTACAGTAGGAAAAGATAAGTATTTGGGGTTGGAGGGCTTGAATTTGAATCCTGGTTCTGCCACTTCTTACCTGAGTGGTCATGCATGTATCTTAACTTCTCTGGGCCTCAGTTTCCTTCTCTGAAAAAGCAGTTTGGACTGGATGACCTTTAAGCTCGATTCTGCCCCTAAACCAATGACCCTGTAATCCAATGTGGGCCAGAACACTGGATTAGCTTGTCTTGAGGGGCTAGTGCCTTGAACCAAGTGGGTGAAGTTGAGGTCAAGGGGGATTGTGAGCACCAGACAGAGAAAATGACCAACTTTCTGCAAGTCCTCTCCTTCCTCACAGATCATTTCCTCTTCTACCTTTTTCAGTCTTACATACAAACCATTCCATTTTGACATCTCCCTCACTTCAGTCCTATGTTCTTTTTAATACTCCACAGTTTCTTATAATAACTTTCTTTTTACAGGTTAGAAAAATTATTGTGTATTTAGTTTAAAGCATTCTTTTTTTTTTAAAGTTTGAGCTCCAGATTCTCTTCCTCCTTCCCATCCTTCCCCTACCCACTAATAAGGCAATCAAATATCAATTACACATGTGAAATCATGCAAAGCGTATTTTCATATTAGCCATATAGCAAAACAAAGCAAAGAATAAAGAAAGTGGGAAAATTCCATTTCAACGTGAACTCGGAGTTCATCAGTTCTCTTTCTGGAGGCAGGTAGCATTTTTTCATCATGAGTCCTTTGGAATTGTCTTGGATCATTGGATTGATCAGATTGGCCAAGTCTCTCACAGGTGATCGTTACAACATTGCTATTACCATTCACAATGATGTCCCTCTTCTCACTTCACTTTATCTTAGTTCATAAAGGTCTTGCCATGGTTTTTCTGAAACCACCTCTTTCATCATTTCATCACAGCACAATAGTATTCCATCACAATCATATGCCATAACTTGTTCAGTCATTCCCCAATTGATGAGGCTCCCCTCAATTTCCAATTCTTTGCTACCACAAAAAAGAGCTGCTATAAATATTTTTGTATTTATAGGTCCTTTTCCTTTTATCTCTTTGGGATACAGACTTACGAGGGGTATTGCTGGATCAAAGGGTATATACACACTTTTATAACCCTTTGGACATAGTTCCAAATAGTTCTCCAGAATGGTTGGACTAGTTCACTCCTCCACCAATAGTTCATTAATGTACCTATTTTCCCACAGCATTTGTCATTTCTGATAGGTGTGAGGTGGTACCTCAGATTTGTTTTAATCTGCATTTCTCTAATCACTTGTGATTTAGACAATTTTTTTCTTATGACTATAGATAGCTTTGATTTCTTCTTCTGAAAACTGTTCATATCTTCTGACCCTTTTATCAATTGAGGAATAGTTCTTACTTTTATAAATTTGACTTAGTTCTTTATATATTTGGGAAAATGAAGCCTTTATCAGAGAACACTTGCTGTAAAAATGTTTTATATTACTTCGCTGTTTATGGCATGTTTTAACAAAATGTAGTTTCCCTGATTGTCTCTTTTAATTTAGGTCCATTTTTGCTTTTGTTTTGTTTCAGATCATTATTGCTACCCCTTCCTTTTTTTTTTTTTTACTTCAGCTGGAGCTCCAATCTTTTATTTTAACTCTGTATTTGTCTTTCTGTTTCAAGTGTGTCTCTTGCATATAACATATTGTTGGATTCTAGTTTCTAATCCATTCTGCTATCTGCTTCCCTTTTATGGATTAATTTGTCCCATTCACATACACAGTAATGATTACTAACTGTATTTCCCTCCATCCTATTTTCTTCTGTTTATCATTCTCTCTTTTTTCATCCTGTACCGCCTCAAAAGTCTGTTTTACTTCTGACCATAGCTTTCTTTAATCTGCCTTCCCTTTTATTTCACTCTCCCCACCTAGCTCTTTATCCTAGTTTTATTTTGGGTAAGATAGGTGATGTATCTATCTCTATGGCCTTCTCTCTTTGAACCAATCCTGAGGAGAGTGAGGTTCAAGCATTGCTTCTCCACCAATCACCTCCCATTTTCATCTTCACTATAAAATCTCTTCCTTGCACACCTCTTTATGTGAGATAATTTTCTCCATTTTAACTTTCCCTTCCCCCTTCTCTCAGTGCATCCATATTTCTTACCCTTTCATTTTTTTTGAGATCATCCCAACATAACTGACTCACTCAATGTCCTCTATTTATGTTCCTTTTAACTGCCTTGATAATGATAACGTGCTTAGGAGTTACATATATCATCTTTCCATATAGGAATGTAAATAGTTTAACTTTGTTGTTGTGTCCCTTATGATTACTCTTTCATGTTTACCTTTTTATGATTCTCTTGAGTCTTCTGTTAGAATGCCAAATTTTCTATTCAGCTTGGGTTTAAAAAAAAATTATTATAGTTTTTTTTCCTTGATTTTCTTTTTTCCCCAGTTACATGTGAAAATAATTTTTGTTTTTTTTTGCTTTTTGGAGGGCAGTTGGGGTTAAGTAACTTGCCCAAGGTCACACGGCTAGGTTTTTTTGTTTGTTTGTGTGTGTTAAGTGTCTGAGGTCAGATCCAAACCCAGGTCCTTCTGACTCCAGCGCCGGTGCTCTACTCACTGTGCCACCTAGCTGCCCCATGTGAAAATAATTTAACATTCAGCTCTGGTCTTTTCATCAGGAATGCTTGAAAGTCTTCTATTTCATTAAATTTACTCTTTTTTTACCTGGAGAATTATATTCAATTTTGCTTGGTAGGTTATTCTTAGTTGTAATCCTAGTTCCTTTGCCTTCCAGAATATCATATGTCAAACTCTGTTCCTTTAACTTAGAAGCTGCTAAATTTTATGTTATACTGATTATGGTTCCACAATATTTGAATTATTTCTTTCTGGCTGCTTACAATATTTTCTCCTTGATCTGGAAGCTCTGGAATTTGGCTGTCACATTCCTGGGAGTTTTCATTTTGGGATTTCTTTTAGGAGGTGATTGGTAGATTCTTTCAATTTCTATTTTACATTCTGGATCTAAAATATTGGGACAATTTTCCTTTATGATTTCTTGAAATATGATGTCTAGTATCTTTTTTCTGATCATGGCTTTCAGGTAGTCCAATAATTTTTCAATTATCTATCCTAGATCTATTTTCCAGGTCAGTTATTTTTCAAGGAGATATTTCACATTTTCTTCTATTTTTTTTTTCATTCTTCTAACTTGTTTTATTTTTTCTTAAAATCTCATGGGATTATTAACTTCCACTTGCTCAACTATAATTATTAAGCAATTATTTACTTTAGTGAATTTTTGTTCTTCCTTTTCCATTTGGTCAATTCTGCTTTTAAAGGAGTTCTTTTCTTCAGGGAATTTTTGTGTTTTTTTTCCCAAGCAATTCCCTTTTAATAATTTTCTTGCATTACTCTCATTTCTCTTCCCAATTTTTCCTCTACTCTTTTTATCTCTTTCTTTAACTCTCCCAGGAATTCTTGCTGACCTTGTGTCCAATCAGCATTTTTCTTTCGAGCTTTTGCTTGTAACTGTTGTCACATTGTTATTGTCTTCTCAGTTTGCTTTTCCCTGCCACCATAGCAAGTTTTTATGGCCAATTTTGTTGTTGTTGTTGTTGTTTGTTCATTTTTCCAGCCTATTTCTTGACTTTGGACTTTATGTTAAAGTTGTGCTCTGCTCACCTAGGGCAGAGAGGCATGTACTAAATCTCAGGCTTTTTTGTGCTGCTGTTTTCAGAGCTAGTTCTGGGGTTCTGCAAGTTTTCAGTATTTCCAAGGTTGGTGTTATCCTGGGAGAGGTGTGGTCACTACTCTCCTGATCTGGACTCTGATCTTTACCCAGGAAGGGCCCCTGCTTCCCTGCAACTGCAAGTATTGGTGTTCCTTTTGGCCCTGGAACTGTGATCAGGTCCTTCCTCCCTTGTGATTTATCACAAGCACTCCTCTCCACACTGGAACTTTGATCCACAACTGTAAATGGGCAGTAGAGCTGTCAATCAGTGCCAGCTGCACCTAGGGCCAGCAGAGTGTCTGGGCTGAGAGCTCCTGAAGCTGCTGCTGTGGTGCCTGCCTCCAAGGCCCACCTTGCTGTTACAAACCTCTCCTGCAGATCTCCTGAGTGGGCTCAGACTGCATAAATGCCTCCCTTTGGCCTTTCCTTGGCTCTGCTGCTCCAAAACATGATTTGAGGCATTAATTTAAAGTTTTTTAGAGAGGAATATTGGGAGAACTTGGCTGGGTCTTGGCCTGTATTCTGCCACCCTGGCTCTACCCATATCTGCCACAATAACTTTGTAAACATCTGCCCCACTTCAGTACTCTGTTCTTCCTACTACCCCACACTTTCTTACAATAGCTTTTAAAAATACATGAGCACCCAAATAGGGTTACACTTACAAAGCCAGCAGTTTCTGATAGAGCCCTGTTTTCTCTTTGTGATCTTCAGTAAGGGACTTCCCTTCTCTGCACCTCATTTTTTCCTCCAAAATTATATTTGGGCTAGATGATCTCATGTTCTAAGAGAGATGCAAGATTCCTTCATTGCAGTTCAAATCCTACCTCACTAGCTCATTTGTTATGATCAGTTAACACTTTAGGAGGGATGGGTGTATATGGGGAGGTCTGCCTGCTTGCCCACCCAGAGAAAGCTCATGTTATGGGATACCAGATTTTCCAGAGTAAGCCTGCATTTGATAACCTCATTCCCCCTGCCCAGCAATCTTGAACTGGTCCCTGCTCCCTATTTGCATCAAGTGCAAATCTCCCACTCTGGGTCCCCCACCCCAATCTGGCTTCAGACCACTTCCTAATCTCCCCTTCTCACATTCTAAGAATCCACGGTGCTGATTCCTTGTCTGGAATTCTCTTGTCCAGCTAAATCCTACTCATCTCCAAAAGGCTCAGCTAAACTTCTGCTCCCTCCAGGAAACCTTACCTAGTCTATTAACCTAGCCAATCATCTTTCTCTTCTGAACTATCATATTTAGCTTGAAGCATGCAACTGGAAACTATTTTCTATAAAATAAGCATTTTTTATGTTCCTGTTTTTCTCATTAAACTCTTTTTCTCATATATTTTATTTTTCTTAGTTACACTGTATGTAGGTGGCTGGAAGTCAGGACTATGTAGTGAGGTCCTGCTGTCTCCTCCACATTACCTGTAGTAGCATAAGTCCAAGTCAGTCACCAAATATAAGAATTATTGATTGGTTGGTGAATCTTAGTTCGTGGACATTTATTAAGCATCTACTCTAGTATGTACAAAACATTGCTCTTAAGGGATTAGGAAAACCAAGCTGCACTCTCTGGATGCCCATCCTGCTCTTCCTTGCCGTCTGTACAATCCTTGGGCCTCCTTTTGTCTGATTACAAGACAAAATGTATCCTTAAATCATCTGCCTTCTTTGGGGTCCTTCTATATGCCTAGCTCCATGGGGAATACGACATAGGAACAAGACAAAGTCCCTACATTCAAGGAGCTTTCAAACTTTTGTGGGGCAGCAGTGCGTAAGACCACCACAAATGAAGAAAGGAATGCTCCAGAATCTCCCAGGAGGGAGAGGACCAGGTTGCTCTGGTGAAGAAGTTTCATGAAGGAGTTGGGACTTAGTGGGCTGTTGGCACCTGGAAAGACAACCTAATTGAGCTCTTTCTGGTGAGTGTTTTAGCCCCAGAAAACCTGGGAAATCAATGAGTACTAAAAATGGCCTGTGTTTTGGGAGGCCACCAGCTCAAGCAACAATTGTCCTTCAATAGCTGTCACTTTAAAGCTACAGCTGCTTCTTTAGTTTAAGTGTGTTGGCCTGAGATCCCCAAACCTGTCACCCTCAGAAAGTTGACCTGATGTGTACAGAACTGGCTCAGATTCATTGGTTGTCTGAGAAGTCATGCCACATTCTAATTTTACAGAAGTGAAAACTGAGGTCCAGAAATGTATAGGACATACTCTGCCGACTTTCACATATCACAGAGGGGCCTCTCCCCTTTCCACTATATTGCGTCATCTAACCCCTCCTATACTTTCACCACTGATTTCCTGAAGCTTTAGCTCATATATATAGATATATCTATATATATCTACATATATATATATATCTTATATAGCCTACCCTGCCTTCCTGTCATGAGATTGAATCACCTCACTATATAGGAGAGATCAGGTACAGGAAAGCCTCAGGAATGACAACCTAGGGAAACAAGATTTAGACATTTTCTATTTGTCCTTCACTCACAGAAACACAAAGATTTAAGGAGTTATACCCACAGGCCTTCTTAGCTGTTCCTGGCAGGGGAGATGAACATGGACAGAAACTCCTCATCTTATCCTCCCTCAGATCTCTGAAGATTTACCAGGGAGGTTTGTCAGGGGCAGGGGGGCTACAGTAGGATTGGGTCCAGGCCCAGCTCTGCCTCATTCCACCTCAACTTGCCTGTGAAGAGTGGTATAAATCCTGCATATGGGGAGCAATGCCACCACAGATGCCTTGTCCCCTCAGGTGGCCTGAAAGGTCAAAGCTTAATCAGCTTGTGCAGGACTCAGGAGCCAACCTGAGGTGGATGGAGATAGGGCAATCCTCAGCTTGTCTTCCCTATCACCTCCCTTTCCACATGAATGCAGGTTGGAACCCTCCAAGTCTGGAAGCAGCAGCTCTCAGGAGCCCAGGGTATGGGGCATGACTTAGGCAAACCAAGGTCTGGTAGGGCTTAGAGCTGTCCAGGCCCTGAGGACTGACTCATGGCTTCTTGTACCTGCAGAAGCTGGAAGAACAGGAGCAGCGGGCAAGAAGGCTCAAGGACAGGCTTCGAAGTGAACAGAGGAGCCTGCGCCAGCGGCTAGAACAGCTCCGAGGACCAGTTGGGGAGCGGCTTCGAGTAGATAGCCTGGACTCCTCTGGCCTCTCTTCAGAGCGCTCAGATACTGACCAAGGTTAGTGACATGCCCCCTTATCTAATTATCTCCCTGTTAAGTGGGAAGCAGCAGACCCCAGAAAGCCTGGGCCACTGCCACAGCCTCTACTAGGGCCAGCAAGTCTCTTCAGTGCCCTTCCATTTTACCTCATGACCAAAGTATCCTGGCCTGCCCTCTCTATCCTTAAGAACTTCTTCCTTTCTCAGTGACTTTGGACCTGACTTTTCTTTGGTCTCTCCACAGAGGAGCTGGAGGTGGATGTGGAGAGCCTGGTGTTTGGGGGTCGTGCTGAGCTGCTTCGAGGCTTCAGCACTGGCCAGGAGCACAGCTATTCTCATAGTGGCAGTGCTTGGCTATGACCCTTGCTGCCCACAGCAGGCACAAAGCTCTCCCACTCTCCTGGCTGCATCAAGCTACCCAGCCTGCCAGAGAAGCTGCAACAGACCTGGTGATGGTTGACTCAAGTGGGTTCCAGCTTGTATCCCTCATGATACTTGGCATTCCTGCAAAGCAGAAAATTATTGGACTGCTGAGGCTGCTGCTGGCTCCTGGAGTCATTTTAACTAGCCTCAGTTACACCCCCTTCTTTCTCATGTGGGCACAGACTGAAGCTTGCTCTGTTTTGTGGGGGGAAGCAAGAGTGAGCCATGGCCCTAAAATGGAACTAAACAAGTGATGTAACCTGTTCCCTGTCAGAAGTTATGGGAGGTAACCAGAGGCCTCTGACAAGGGGCTGACATGGAGACAGTCTGTTGCTCCCTGTCTAGATGTGTTTTCTTTTTGTACATTTTTTACAGCATTGATTTTTGTTCCTTTCAGGGCTGGGATGCAAATCTTATGCTAAGTTGGTTTGTGCCCAGCACCCAAGGGACCAGTAGCATTAAAGTGGGATGGAGCTATACTTAGACTCCAGCTCCACAAACACCATACAGTATTTTCAGTAAAAAAAAACTTTTCTTAATCTTGCCTGTAGACCATCTTATTTCTTCATGACTACAAAGGAAGGGAAAGCCAGTCACTAACATGGTACAAGGCTGATGGCTGGGAACCTTCATTATAAACCTGGCAGAATTACTTAACACCCCCAAGGCTCAGAAACCTCCACAGGCCAAGGACAGCACTGAAAATTGATTTTTAATGATAAATTACAGCTCGGACACAGGGCAGGTAATGGGACAAGAGCTGGATTGTCTGTGGGCTTGCATTGTGTTGATGGTCTGCTTTGGGGCTGGGGCTCCAGGCCCAATGCCAGGTCTTCCCCAGAAGCTCTCAGCCTTGGGTACTGGCAATCTGGGAGGGCAGCAGGTCCTTTCTGTTGCAGGGGAAGCAGTAGGGTGGCTCCTTTAAACATAGTGTTGCTGTTGCTGCTGCTGTTTCTTGGTGGCTGCCTTGCTGGCCAGGTCCTTAGCCTTCTCAGTAGCTGCCAGAGCAGTTTCCTTTGCCTTTTCAGTTGCTTCCTTAGCTGTTTCAACAAGTGTCTTAGAAGGAGCTTCACCTGCAAAAAGAAAATCTCAGAGTATCAGTTAGAAGATACAATGAAGACTGAATCCTGCATATTGATACAACATATAAAGAAATACAGGCTCAGAGAGAATAAGAGCCTTCTTCAAGATCAAAGAGCTTACTGTAGGTAACATCAAGAATGTGAACCCAGGACTTCTCACTCCAAGGCCAGTGTACCTGCTAAACATTTGGGTCTTCCACCTGATTCAAGCTCTTCTGCAGCTACACATTAGAGGGGGGCTGGTGAAGTCTGAGGGGCAGGGCTTAAAGTACCAGCCTCATTCCCAATGATAGCTTTCATGCTAGAAGGAATCTCAATCGATCCTTTCCCAAATCTGTAATTTTACTGATGAGAAAACCGAGGCCAAGAAAGGTTAAGTCACCTAACCAAGGTCATACAGGTATTAATGGTAGAATTAAGATTCAAACCATTTAATTGCTAATTCAGCACTCTTTGAGAGGTGATGGGGGTGTTTCAAACTTTTTTTTTCTTAGAGTCCATATCTACTCCCTCTGTTCCTTTCCAAACTCAAATCCCTTGGTTCTTACCTTGCAGTTTGGCCAGGATGTATTCAAAGCCTTTGATGGTCTTGGTCACATTACTTTTGAATCTAGCTAGACCAAACTCCTGAAAGGACAAGATGGGATAGGATATGAAGAGTAGCATCTTAGTACTTCTAGTCACTGCCCAAGCCCCAGGTCAATCCAAGGCACTCAGAGCTGTGGAAAAATCAAAGATTCAAGCCCCAAAGATACCACCTTCAACATTTTATCAAAGTGCCACATTACCTGTACAGCTCTGGAGACCCCAAACAAATTGGAAGAGACCCAGGCCTCCCGGCGGATTTCAGTCCAGCCACTGTTTTCAGGGTTCACACAGTAAACACATCTTTCCTCCACCACCTAGAATAAAATGATCACAAGTCTTCAGTAACCTAGACCCCAAGAAGGAAGAACAAGATTTTACAGGTCTTAGAGCCAGATATCAAGAAAAATGAGCCTTTACCACCACTCTATAATAATAGCTGACATTTATATGGTGCTTATATGCCAGGTAGCATGCTAAGTGCTTTACAATATCAACCCTGAGAGATAGGTGATATGATGATCCTCATTTTACAGATGAGGAAACTGAGGCAAACAGAGATGAAGTAACTTGCCTATATTCATGTATTGGAGGCAGAAAGATCTTCAGAAATCAACAAATTTAACAGCTTCAGTTTAAAGATGAGAAAACTATGGCCTAGAGAAAGTGCCACACAGCACAGTAATGGCAGGTCAAGAGTTACAAACTACTTTTCACTCTTCTTTCAGAACCATGCTGCTTCCCTTCTTTTCTGTGACTCCTTCTCCAAATGAATGAGTGAGTACTAAAGAGGCACTAACCATCAGCCGGGCATGGTTGATGTTCCAGGTGAAAGTGGTCATGGTCTGGTTCTGTGGGTCCACAATAGAGTCCTCGAGGATGTACACCGAGTGGGCAACATTGGCAGGAAAGAAGCGCTCCGCCCAGCGGGGCATCCTGTTGGTCTTCGTTAGAAGCCGCCTGGACAGCAGCTTCTGATCAGGAGTTACCTCCCGGTGCACAATGTCCTCTGTCAGCACATGCTTGCTATATGGGAAATGTAGAACACAGGAGGTCAGTTTGGAAAGCTATAAGATGAATTTATTAAGTACCTAAAAAGATAAGCACTGCTCTCCACAAGAGATCCCATTTCATGTTCATTTCCTTCCCCTGTTTCTACAATATAAGTGAAACGAAATACAGATCTTATTTGATATTTATTTAGTTCAGAATATTAAAAAAAAGGGAAGTCAATTTAAGGTTCCTCAAGTCATCCGATTTGGGCATTCAATCCCCTCTTCTGCTTCTACAACATGGGTGAAAATACTGATCTCATTTGATATTTGTTAAGTACATAATATTTTAAGAAATAAAAAAAAGGGAAGTCAAATCAATGTTCCTCAAGTCATCCTGTTTGGGTGAAGGAAGGGGTAGAAAAAGAGGAAACTGAAGCTCAGACTTCAGGCCGAAGGTATTCCCGGATGGCCCCACTTCGGGGTGGGGGTGGGGGGCAGGTCAGGGTGGGGCTCAGGCCAGGGGCAAATTCCAAGCAGACTCCCCAGAGGTGCCACAGGGGAGGAGGCGGCCAGAACCTGGGAGGTAAGCGGCCCCTCCCCCACCGGCTCGGGCTCCTGGGACTTGATTCCAACGAGTTCGGGGTGGGGGGGCTTCTCTTTCCTGGGAGTGCCAGCGCCTACCAAGGGGGAGGGGGCAGAAAGGTCTACGGCCAGCGCACAGTGACTCAGGCACTGGAGGCTCTCGTTCCTGGAGGTGGAGGGTGGGGGGGGCCCCTGGATCTCCTGCCCTCTTCTAAAAGGGCTGAGGTGGGCAGGGGCCGGCGAGTCTCCCTGGAAAGGGTCGAGAAGCCCCGGGGTCTTCCAACCTCGCCTGTAAGGGGTAAGGGGGGGGGGAGGGCTCGCCTGCCTTCACCTGTAGGGGTTAGGGTAACGTTGCCAAAAGGCAGCAAACACTTGGTCCCAGGAGCTCCGGAGCACGCTATGCCCCAGGAAATACTTCACCATCGTCCCGGCGGGGGTCGGGGCAGTGTCAGGGGGCGCACAGCATCGGGGGGTAGGGGGAGAGATAGGTCGCTGGGCTCGCGCTCTCCGTCACCGTCCCAAAGCCGCCGTCGCTGCCGCCTCCACCGCCACCGCCGCCGTCGCCGCCGCCGCCATGAGGGGGTGTCCGGCCGCTCCGCACTTCCGGCCGCAGCCCGACCCTCTCAGGCCCCGCCCCTTCCTTAGAGTGCACTTCCGGTGTCCCCCGTCACGTGACGCGCGTGGTTCTTCCCCGTTTCTCTCCTTCCTTCCCCCCCCCCGCCCCCTCCCCGCCCAACACTTGGCTCCCTACGGGCTGCTCCGGCGCTGGCGTCTCGGGGCACCGGGACCGGACAGGCCCCTGTGTGGCCGCGGCCGCGGCAGGGGGAGCGGGAGCATGCGGCCCCGGTAAGAGGACGCAGATGACCCTCTCTCCCCAGCTCTTCCAGGCTCCCGGGGGAGCGTAAGGTGGAGCCCCCAGGACCGGCCCAGCTCTCCAAGCGTGGGCCGGCGTGGGTGCGTGTGTGTAGTGGGGTGAGGGTTCTTGATCGGGGATCCCTGGGCTCCCTAGCTCTGGGCGCAGGGGTGCGAACCGGGCGCAGGCCCCCCGCCGGTGTCCCGCGGGCCGACGGGACTGGCGCGCTCAGGCGGTCCGTGTCTGGTGCAGGTGAAGCGTCTCGTCCGCCCGCCCGTCCTCGCCGCGCCCCGCTCCGCCCCGCCTCGGACCTGCCCGGCTTGGGCCCCGGGAGCATGAGCGGGCAGCGCGTGGACGTGAAGGTCGTGATGCTGGGCAAGGAGTATGTGGGCAAGACGAGCCTCGTGGAGAGATACGTGCACGATCGCTTTTTGGTGGGGCCCTACCAGAATGTGAGTGCGGGCGCGCCCTGGGGGGCCGGGCCCGAGTGCGGAGTGGGGCACGCTGGGGGCCGCAGGTGGAAGGAGGCGCTAAGGGCTGGTTGTGAACTTGGCGGGGGCGGGACACCCTTGTCAGCTGCTTAATCTGATTTTTGAGCTCCAGCTTGCTAATTTGCTTCCTCTCCCTGGACCTGTTTTCTTTTCTTGTAAAACAGGTAAATGACATTTACCTGGTATCTCTGCTAGTGTTGTTGGGTGGGAGGGTTAAAAAAAAAAAAAAGGAAGTGAAAGTCTTGTGTAGACTGCAGTGGGTGGTATGGGCATGAATGGTTGTTGTGGAACGGGGCAGTTGGGAAATGGGGGATGACTGTCTCCTTTCCCCCACATACAGACCATTGGGGCAGCGTTTGTGGCCAAGGTGATGTCTGTGGGAGACAGAACAGTGACACTAGGCATTTGGGTGAGTGACAGGGACACACCTACACTTACTTGCTCCATTGGATGAAGGGCATTCCCAGGGATATTTATTAACTGAGATACTTCCAGAGGAGGCTTTCCCACCTAAAAGGCTCTGAACTGTACAGGACCACTTGGGCAGAGGGTGTTGGGACATCTTGGAGAGCAATGCTAAGGATCCTCTGTATTGTCCCTGATAAGCTGGATAAACCTCAGCAAATTACCTCCTATGTTTCCATTTTTCCATCTGAGAAACATTAAGATTGGAAAACATCTGTAAGAATCCAAAGTTTCTAACTGACACTAATCCCTGGGAATTCTAGATGGAGGTTATTCCCAAGCCAGGGGCCAGGGTTGAGCTTTCACCTGATTTTCTGTAGGACACAGCTGGCTCCGAGCGCTATGAGGCCATGAGTCGAATCTATTACCGTGGTGCCAAGGCAGCCATTGTCTGCTATGGTAAGGTTATCTTGCCCCCCAGCCCAGGTGCTTTAGCCTCTCATGAATAGTGATTTGGTTGGAGATGGTCAACAGCTTTTCTGGACTCCTTTATTCCCAGATCTTACTGACAGCAGCAGTTTTGAACGAGCCAAATTCTGGGTGAAGGAGCTTCAGAGTTTAGAGGAGGTAAGTGTGCCTGGGAACTAAGTAGTTCCTCTGATCCCTCAGGACTCTAAAGCCATTAAGAGGAGAGGAGGACCTTGCTTGCCTTGAGAGAGTACACAGTATAAAAAAAAGTAGCCGATACTAGAATGATTTAAGGGTTTTACAGAATGCTTTATCTCATTTAATCCTCACAACAGACTAGGAAAGCATAGGTATTATTCCCATTCTATCCACGAGGAAACTGAGACTTGGTTGGTTTGCATGTAGTTATACAACTATTAACTATCTGCCAGGATTGGAAAGTAGGTTTTCCCGACACTTCTGCCCAGCAATCTAACCACTATACCATTGGATCTCTTGAGAAAGGCAACGAGGGTTCTAAGATTTGACTTCAAGGGCTGATTCTCATACTAATTACTACCTGTGTGATCAAGGGTAAGTCATTTTGTCTCTGTGAGGCTTAGTTTCCTCATCTACAGGATGAGAGTAGTGATACCTGCAGCAGAGGTGTTTATGAGGAAAGCACCTTGAGTCCTTAAACTGCTCCAAGAAGGGTATCTCTGATGATGGTCATTGCCATTCCCCTGAGCTGGGCAGCAGCAGAACCCTGATATTGACTGACTTCTGCCCATTTGCAGAGCTGTCAGATCTACTTGTGTGGCACCAAGAGTGACCTTCTGGAGGAAGATCGAAGACTGCGCAGAGTCGACTTCCATGACGTTCAGGATTATGCAGATGGTACCTAGTATTTTTTAAGTGCTGGGAAGGAGGGAGCCACAGAAGACTGGTCCCAAAAAGGACTTTCTTGGGTGCCTATGGGGATAGTTTTGGCTCTCTGTCCCTGGGGAGACCTCCATGAGTTTGGAAGGGTTGGAAGCAAGGCATAAGGCATGGGAGTGAACCACACAAAATTTCAATTTCCTTGGCTTTTCTGCAGTCTTTCAGCCCTACTCCTTTTATCCTCTTGCTGGGTGCTCATCCTAGGAAGGGCAGGACATGGGCAAGCCAGCCTTACTTGCTTACTCTGAGCTGTGTGTTTACAGACATAAAAGCCCAGCTCTTTGAGACATCTAGCAAGACGGGCCAGAGTGTAGGTAAGTAGTCTGTGGGTCATATAATCTCTAGACCTGATTTCAGTCAGTCTGGGGAAGTTAAACTTAGGAAAGAGTTGGAGGGGGAGATAGCAAGGCAGACAGTGGTCCAGGAACTGGATGAAAGCAAGTGTAATGTTAGAAAATCCAAACGTGGTCCTGCTCACCTAGGATCCAGGGTATCTAAACAGTCGGGTAGTGAGGGTACAATCTGGCCTTAGGAGACAGTGTTACTAGCTATTGAGAGTGGGAGTAGCCAACCAGTCAGTGACTTTTACTTGCCTTTATTACCTCACCTCCTTCCCCCTTCACTACCTAGATGAGCTGTTCCAGAAGGTGGCAGAAGATTATGTCAGTGTGGCTGCCTTCCAGTTGATGACAGGTGAGGTCTGCTCCCCAACTTTGGCCCTTCCTTTTTGCCTAGTTCTTTGATTTATGGTGATTTAGTGCTGAAAGAGACCCTGAACAGTCTGATCCAGTTCCCTCATTTTAGAGGCAGCAGAGGTCCAGGGACCCAAAATGACTTGTCTCATGTAGGTAAGAAGTAGCCCACTAGGATTCAGACTCGTGTACTTTAGAATAAGGGTCTGAATGGTGATCTTCTATTATCTCTTGGTGATGAGTAGTTAATATTTGTTTCATCTCTCTGCAGAGGACAAAGGCGTTGACTTGGGTCAGAAGGGCAACACCTTCTTCTACAGTTGCTGCCATCACTGAGAGCCAGCCTGTCACCTGGAAAGGACCCTGCTGGACCGTTGCCTGCTCTCTGCTGGTTGAGGGGCTGTCTGAGCTACTCATGGTCCCAGAAGCAGAAAGGGATGGGCCTGTGCTGGCCCAGGATCGGAGGCAGCAGCAGACTGAAAGGCGAGAGGCAGCCATTTTGGACTCTGGGCTCTCTGCTATTTGCTGTGCAGCACTTGTATCTCTGCACGTAATTCAAGTGGCTTCTGCCTTGTAAATAAAGTCCCTCCTCAACCCCCCACTGATAGTTGACCCACTTCCTTACTTTTTCATGGGAAGGGAGGAGTGTCTTTATATGGGAAGGAAAAATTCCTTAGAATTGTTCCTTTTATTACCTGAGCCTTGGAGGATAGATTGGGTAGTGAGTATCTAGTTATCCCTTGACTTGACTGGCCTCATGGAGCTTCACTGAAAAGTTAAATTTCTCTAGTTTTCTCCTAGGTGAAACAGTAATTTACAGGGTTTCTATGGTGTGGTAGCTGCTGATTGAAAGGGACTCTAGAGTTGGCCACAGACACAAAGAGATGCTGGTACTTCAGGTTTGGCCAGGCTGGTGGTACCAGTAGAATGCTGCCAGCATCTTGTGTTGTGTAAGTTGTTCTTTAGGTTGTCAAAGACTACCCAGTTGATCCAAGTTCCTTCTAAAGGACAGGCGCGTGTGTGTGTGTGTGGACTTGATGGTAGGTTCTATGGTTTATGATTATCTAGGAGAAAAACTGACCAAGAAACATCTGGATGTTTTTCTTTGAAGCATTGCAGATTAATTAGTGATAACTGTAAGATCGTTATAAGTCTCTTCTCCCTCAAGGGAGATGGTGCTTATTAGCAGCTTCACAAACCTCCCTCCCCCATCATTCCCCTTAAACCAGAATAAAAAGGTGTCCTGGGATCTGACTCCAAGTCTGAACTTAGTGTCAGTTGCATTAGTTACAGTTTCCAGTTTCGAGAGTGTTGGGATGAAGACAGGGTGAAACTCTGCCCCTTATGCTGCAAAGCCTATATATTTAGGGAGAAATAGATGAAGCCAGGGTGTTTCATGATGAGCGAGGTCACCATTGAGCAGCCATAAGTCCCTAATTGTGACCTTTGGAATGCAATATAAATCCAAACCTTGGCTGCACACATTAAGGAAGTAGTCCATAAATGAACTAACCACTAGGAAAGTACTATGGGTACAGCTTCCCTTTTGTAAACTAATTCCTCAAAGTTGACTTCCTCTTGATTCTTCAAAGTCCCAGTTCTTTATATCTTCTGTAATCATGGGTTTCCTCTCTCAATACCAAACATCATGTCTGCACCTCTCTGATGCACTTTTAAATCTGACCTGATGTGGATCTGCCAGACTGTGTGCTCCAAGAGGGCAGGAATCAGGTTATGTAGACTCTTGTCTCCTAGTGCCAAACATGGTGCTGGACATAGGTCCTTAATAAATGCTTACTGCATGACTATTTGATGCCTATGCACATACTGTGGCAAAGCTGAAACCATGGCTACTCATGGTAGTTTGGTCTGTTGAGCCCTGGGTACCCACATCCCTCTTTTTCTTAACCTTAGCTATATTGTCACCCCACATGTAGTAAGACAAAACACAGGGCCAGGGCAGTAAGAGTAAAGTTAAACTTTACTTTACAGTAATTTTTTTCTTCTATATACAAAGAATTACAGTACATATCATGGGGGCTCTAAGAGCAGGGCTCCCCTTTTTTCATTTCACTTACAGACAGCCGACAGTCTAAGGGGAGCAAAAAGAAACTAAGCAATGGTCCAAGACTCTCTCCCCCCTTTTCCCTCTCCTAAAAATATATATATATAGATAGATAGATCTCTATTGTCAGCTTCTTTTAATGTGTTCTTTGCCAAGACCCTAGTGAGAACTAGAGAGCTGTGATGAGTAAGCTGGTCTTTGACAAACTCCTGTGTGCCTCTTCAGCCACTGCAACACCCCCCCCCCCACACACACACACACTTGAGCACTCTCTCCTGGGCACACACACAGTAAGCACCAGAACACCAAGTGCAGACCAATCCCAGTCCCATACCCAGCCCCTCCCCACATCTGCATGTGAGAACTGCCTTTGGCCACACCATTTCCTCCAGCAAGCTACAAAGACTCACTTGGCTTTGGGGGGTGGGGTGAGGGGTTTCTAATAGACTTTAAGGCCCAGAGGCATCAGTGCCCATCTGTAAGGCCCTACTTAAGTAGCACAGTAGGGGACAGGAAAGCACTGTGAGAAGGTACCACAAGAAAACAGGAAACCGCTTTTTCTTTTTCCCCTTACATTTCTAGTTAACCTTTCTCCTCGAGAGTTCTTTTTAAAGTAGCTTCTTGTGCTCCTACTTCAATACCAGCCTATTTTTTCCCATCCTTGCGCCTCACCAAAAAATCCCTCTCTGCTACCGTATGATGGGTCACACCTGGTGTAGAATATAAAAGACAAACTGACCTCGGGCTGCTCATTCAGGAGGGGGAAGAGAGAGATGGGCCCCACTTCCTGGCAAAGGAAAATGCAGACACATTTTCTGATTATACGCCAATCTGTTCCCTAGGAGGTGCACAGGGAGAGTTTCCCTTTTGTGGGACTTGGTGGCTCCACATCTTGAGAAAACACACTGGCTGGGACAAGGGAGGTCCCAATTCCAGCCCTAGCCTCTGCTCTTAAGTTATTTTGATTAGTTGGTAGTGGCCCCAGTGGTGTTGAGGGCAGACCTCTAGGGGCAGTTCTGTTTTTTCTCCCACCTGGCCCACATGAATTCAACCTAAAGAAAATGCTTTTTTTATATGAAGTTTCTTGCCCCTAACAGGAAGCACTGGGATTGTTTTTCTTTTAAACCACCAGCTCCTGCCCATCTTTTGCTCATCCCTTGGCAGTGCTTGTATGAGGAAAATAGCACCATAGATGAATTTTTGTGTACAATGCGATTTAACTATTAACTATTCTTATGCAGATTTACCACACTAATGCAACCTCTGGACTGGTTGACCCTAGGAAGCTTAGTCAAGAATAATTAGGCACATCCAATTAAAGCCACATATATTCATCACTTAATTCTACAACTCTGGAATGTCAGAAAACACTGAACAGCTGGCAGGGGCCTGGCACTGTATTACAGGTGATAAGACAACCCTCCAACCCCATCACTCCACCACCCAATAGGTATGCAGGAACCGAAGGCCTTTTCCCATTACTAGCCTCTTAAATGTCACTTTAGAGAGCACCCAAGCCAGCAGGAATTAGAAATGCAGAGATCACAAAGTCAACTTCAGCCATTTGGCTGGTGGGTCTCGGGTCAGGATCATAATGTTCCAACGAGAGCCTCTGAGAGGGAAGCCATGGATTGGAACCTGTACAAAAAGTGCAGTAGATCAGAGCATACAGTTAACTCACCCAAGTCCTCTCCTTATCTCTGCCAAAGGTGTTGCTAACATAAAGGGTACCAAAATGGAAGGGCAGCCTCTCCAGGTGCCCTCCGAAATGATTCTGCTACTTACTGGGTCACAACACTTGGGAAATTCACCTACAACTATCTTTGTAAAGAATCCCTGATACATTTCAATGCATTAATTTCTACCTTGAAAATTCTAAAGATTTATTTTTCGCATCACCCCTTTCCCATCCCCCTCAAGGATTTCCTCATTCTCCAGCTTTTCAGCAGTAAAGCAGCAAGCAATGATTTAAATTAAAATCTAAAGGAATTTTTGGATCAAAAACCCCTGGGTGTTTCAGTGACCATAATTAGTACTGAAAGATGATCACAATGGGAAGAACCTTAGGTTTCAGTGGCAGGAGAGGAAGCTGGGGTTTTAAAGGCCAGTACCAATAGGCTCTGTTGTAATGAGAACCACCACCCTCTCTCAGGAGTCTGGGGTTGGCAGGGAACATTTATAAGTCTGGTGATTTTAAAGCTTTTCTTCAAGAAATCAAAATTACCCCTCACTGTACGGAGCCTAGTTTAGAATCTTTACTACATTTAGAGTCCATTCATCTGTCAATGAGGACTCTTAAGGTCCCCAGTCCCTCCTCTGGTTGGCTTTTTAGGAGGAACCCATTAGGGTTGGCCAGGTTAAAAAGACAGGATCTGTCTTATTCCAATTTACTCTTCCCCTAATATTGATCCTAAACTCACTTTGATTTTTATAGGCATTTTTTGCTGGTCATGAACCATCCTAGTGGTGATTTCTGATAACTATCCCATGTTGTATCTGTATCAAGAAGTAGCATATGACCATGCACTAACCTGTGCCTTACTCCCCATGAAGTCCATGGGGACCATACACTCAAAAGAAGGAACTGCACAGATACTAGGCACAGAGGCTGTCTTACAAGTTTGAACCAGGAATGTTTCCCTCATCTGGGTATTTGGGAGGAAGATGGTGAGACCTTGTCAAAAGGAGGAGGTTTATCAACAGAAAATGTTCAAGGGCCTCCCTAGGGCTCTGCATGCCTGCTCCCCTGAGCCTAACCAAAGTTTCTGACGTGTGACTGACTTATTCAGCAATACTACTTCATAGGACAAGTGTCTTTAAAATTAAGACCCCTCCACTAAAAATATTTTAAATAGCCTGCACCAGAAATATTCACAGTTTATTTCATGAAACGAAGAGCTAGGGTAGTTTTTTTTTTCTTTTAAACACACAACAAAGTGAAACAGATTCTGACAGTGCAGTATGGATTCCTTTCTGGTAACAACTACAAGTGCAAGGGAAACAGGATAGGGTGGGAATTGGGTGAGCACAGAATCAACACTTACAAACAGTCTAGGAGAATTCTGGGACTCAAGGGTAGAGAAGACCCTACAAATGTAAGTTATATAATATTTATTCTTCTCACACATGATAAATACTTAACATACTGAGCCTCAGTGTTTCAGGGTAAATTCTCTTTTTTAAAATATATTTTCATGGTTTAAAATTATTTTTAAAAAGGAAATAAAAAGGCTTTGATTTTTCTCCTCTTTCATGAGGACTTCTGGGGAGAGTGGGGAGGGAGAGAGACAACATTCCTTCCCCAACTGCTGCTGGAAGGAAGCTTAGCAGCACATTCATAGGGCCAACCAACAAGGGATTAAAGCCCAGTGGGTCTTCCAGAGAGATGTGCAGTCTAGCCAAAGAGACCTGGAGAGATAGGATTCCATAAGGAGGGAATTTAGCTTCAGGGGTTAAATGCTTCAGAATAGAGACAAGATACAAGAATGACCACAACTCTCTGTATGGGATTTAGAAATAAGGTTCAACCCTGTCTCTTCCTTAGAGACCAGTTTCGAAAATATAAAGGCTTATTCTTTTAATTCTTATTACAGGGAGCAATTCCCTGCAATGTCCATTTATTTTTCCCTTCCTGGAATGAAGGAGGTAAACTCACATAGCAAGGGGTTCCTAATTCCCAAAGGACAAGTATTTAGAGTGGGAGTTTAGGACAATGTATAGAATGCTAATAGGGGTGTAAAAGCCATTGCTGAGACAGAATGGCCAGGACAGTGCCTACTGGCTGAAGGCTTCTCCAGTTAGCAAAACAGAGGTAATATTTGTTATGGGTAGGAGGGAGGTGGGGAGGGGAAGGGGAGAGAGTACTGGCCAAACAGCACTTCTTGCTGGCAGTCAGTGAACTGGGCTAACCACAGGGAAGGGTAGCACCAACAGTTTTCCCAGTCCCTCTGTTCCCAGTTTAGGGCAGCAGTAAAATTATCAGCAGTTTCAAGGAGTTGTTGCCTAGCCTGGACATTGCTTTACACCATGTCTCCTCAGCCTTGGTTCTTCTGGGGGCTTGTTTGGTCCAAGTCATGGGACCAGAAACAATTTTGACTTTAGTCGGCCAAGCAAAACTCTCATAAGAGAAAGCAAAATTATTCTCAGGAGAGTCAGACGGAGCCTACCATATCATGTAGAAAGGAGGAAGTAAATTGTGCCTCCTCTTAGGTGCAAAGGCACCTTTTCTCACGGTTGAAGTAAGGAAATATTGTTAATTCAACACGCATAGGGTACATGCAGAAGCAATTAATTTTCCTGCATTGGTGTGGGAAGCAGAGCCCATTGATAACCTGGCAAAACTCCTTCCACTGAGACTTAGCACAAGACACACTTAGTTCCAAAGCACCTGAGTGTTTGCTGGAGGTGAGCACAGAGGAGGCCTGTTTCAGGGACAGTGCTCTAATAAGAGACGCCACTGTTTTTCTCCAGCCCAGCTCCTCTGCCCAACCATTCGTGCAGAGGCACATCAGCCAGTTTTAGTAAGTTCGCATAAGGAAAACTCTGAGGGTTTGGCCTAGCCTGAAATAGAAACAGCAGCTGCCCAATGGGCAACTGATTGTAGCATTATCATTGTACCCCACTTAAAAATGGACCCTGAAGTGAGCTCTCTATGTGGAAAGTGCATGTGGACCTGGGCATATGAAGATCCATCTGCCAGGAGTTATTCAGATAACACGACCACTTCTGGGGGTATCAAAGGACCATCAAAATGCAGGAGACAAGTGGAGCAGAGTCCACCTTGTTATCACCACTTCCTCCCTGGTCAGAGGTTCATGAAAGGTTAGGAAATGAATGAAAGGTCATCACTTCCTCTCAAAGGATGTTCCCAAGCCCCACAAATACAAGTTCCCTCCCCTCCAAAGGACTGGGGAAGCCCCACTATCTTTCCAACCTGACCACTGGAACTGAATTCCATGCTTGAATCCAGAGTGGAATTTTTATTTCAAGTTTACCATGTGTAAAAAGAAGGAAAAAGGACTACAGTCTGTCTCCTTGGTTGGGGGCTCCCACTTAGAATTTGGTACATTGATAACTCAAGCCACCCCCACTGGCTAATGTCACAAGAGTTTCTGAGAGTTGGGGAATATATGAAGGATGACAATGGAAAAGGGTTTTTTTTTTGTTGTTGTTGTTGTTTTTTTAAAAAAGAAAGAGAGAGAAAGGAAAGACTTCCCTCCCCAAACAATACCCCAGCGGGCAAACCTTGTCTGGCCACATGGCATTTACTATCATCACTTCTGTTTCGACTCTGCAGGCTCATGGCTGGAAGGGGTCTGGTTAAGAGCTGGTACTGGACTTTGCTCAGGCTTAAGGTCTGGCCCTTTGATTAGCCCTTTGCCAAGGGGCCGACAAGTCTGTGCCAATGTCTGTGGACTCCCAGGTGACCGACAAGTCTGTGCCAGTGGCTGGTCTGCCCCAGTAGGACCAGGACTCAGCTTGGCTGCAGTCAGCACTTTGCCCGCAGGCCAGGGAGTGGGCCCTGCTGGGGATTTCCCCAGGGCCCAGGGGGGGTGCTCTGTCACTGCTGACCATTTCTCTGCTGTGGGAACAAGGTCTGGTGATTTGACAGGGGGCCTAGGGGATTGCACCATCAATGGTGTTGTTTTTGTGGCAAGCCCTGGGGGTTGTGGGGATCCAGCCATGGGCTCTCCTGAGGCTAAGGCTTTGCCGAATGACCCAGAGCTCTGCTCCATTGACACAGGTGCACGTCCTGTGGCCCGAGGAGCCTGTTCAAACAAGTAACCCTTGGCAGGGGGCCGCGGGATCAGTCTGGCTTGTATGAGTGTTTTGCCAGCCTGCCAGGTGTGTTCCACAGGGGCTGAAGCTCTTCCAGATGCTTGGAGGACTGGTTCAGAAGGGTGAACTTTCTCAGCTGCCCGAGGCATTTGTCCCAGTGCTTTGTTAACAGGCCAGGGACTCTGCTCCAGCACTGGTAATTTTTCAGTGGGCTGGGGTGTAATTTCATGAGGTGAAGCTGCTCGTTCCTTTTGACGAGGACTCAGTTCAATAACCATAGTAGCTCGATCTTTTGGCCGAGTATTTTGGTCCACAGGCCTTAGTGCTTTTTCATTAGATACAAGGTTCTGGACTACAGATGACAGCACTTTTTCTGAAGGTGGGAGTCTCTGGCCCAAAGGGGCAAGGGGCCTGTCTGAGGTCTGGGGTTTAGGTCCAGTTGTCACTGGGGGCTTGTCTGAGGTCTGGGGCTTTGGGCCATTTGTAACTGGGGACTTGTCTGATGCCTGGAGTCTTGGTCCAGTAGTAACTACAGGCCTATCTAGCTGCTGAGACTTTGAGCTGAGAGAACCCAAGGACTTATCCAAAGACTGAGACCTTGGGCCAGCTAAAGCTAGAGGTCTATCCAACAGCTGGGATCTGAGGCCAGCTGCTACTGAGGACCTGACTGATGGCGGGGATTTGGGGCTTGACAATGGAGGTCTGGGGCTTGTCACTACAACAGATGTGTCTGCTGGCCTCTGGTCTAGTTCTAAGGGCTGAGGTCTTGGACCTGATACTCCAGGGGTCTTATCTGGTGACTGGGGCGTGGAGTCAGGCATCACAAGTGGTTTATCAGACAACTGTGGCCTCTGACATGTTCCTACTAATGTTTTCTCTGACAGCTGGAGCCTCTGGCCCATTGCCCCAAGGGCTTTGTCCACCATCAGGGGTCTTTGAGCAGGAATCTCAGAAGGCTGCTCTGCTAGCTGAGTGTTTGCACCTGAAGTCAGCGGCACAGGGGGAGGCACGTACTCACGGATCTCCCCAGGCTCCAGAGGGTTGGGGCCACATGGATCATGCTCTGTACAAGACAGGCGACCATCCAGTTTAGAGATGAACAGCATTCCCTCTCGGTGTTGCTTGCAAAAGGAACTAGGGCACATCTCACAAAAAGATGCAGCTTCTTTTCCACAAACATCACACTGGTGCCATGGACACTCCCATTTCCCTGAAAAAGAGAAAAGAACAGCAGTGCAGTTTTAAAGAGATACAGAGGAGATAGCACATAGTTCAGAAGCCTGAAGGTTTCTAAACCTAATCATCTTATGATGGGGTGGCACACAAATCACTTATTCCTTTGCTTGTCTACACAAGAAAAAATATTTCATGCAGAATTTGGAGGACTAATTAACAAAAATGGGAGGAATTATCCCAGTAAATACGGATGCAATCATTGTGCTCCAGAAATACATCCGTTTTGGAAGGTGTGCAAGAAATGAAAATTACCAATGCATCTTGTAGCTCTTTGCTTAGCTACCAGTGGAATAGGGAAATCAATCACATATTTGGTAGCAAAGACCATTCTTGTTCAAGTGCTAAACAATCTGACTGGTGGTTCTTCCAAGTGCTTTATTTTAATCTCTGTCCATAGCACTGGAGATACTCTCCCTCTGTCACCCAAATACCACATGCTGGCTTCTCCACAAAGCTCTGTGTTTCCTGTGCCTGCAGCAAGCCACTGAACGACTGTGTCCATGCTGCATATGCTCCACCACAGTAAATCCATCACATCACTAATGCCAAAACTAGTTACAAAGACATATCAATCTCATTATTTTAAAAACTACTGACAGAAAAACTGATAAATGTTCTTTTCCACCCCATTATACATAAGGTAAGAACCTCTTCCTAAGAGTATCAATTCCTTTGAGACTGTGATTAAGGTCTCATTTCCTGACAATGTCCAATAGTAACTGTTCCAAAATTTCAAGGCTGGAAAAGGTCTCAGGTCACTTAATGTTATCCTTTATGACTAAAGAGATAATATTCTTGAAAAGTGGTCATTCAGTTGCCTCATGAAGCCTTGCTATACCTCCCTTAAGACAGCCAATTCTGCCTTTGTACAGCTCTTAATTGTTAAAAAGATTTGTCTTTACATCTAATTCAAAATGGCCTCCTACAATTCCCATCCACTGTTCCAAGTTCTACAGTCTCAGGTCAGCAGAAAAAGCCTAATTCATCTTGTCCTTTCTAAATCTCTTGTGCTAGCTAAACACTGACAGGTTCTCCAACTGAAACTCATCTGGCAAGGATTCCATTCTTCTCACCATATTAGTGCTCCATGGATAGACTCAATAACAATAACTAAGTATGGTTTGAATAAAGCAGAAATGATTGAGACTATAACCTTACTTGTTTTAAAAACTATGCCTCTCTTAATGTGGCCTTAGATTAGCTTTTTTTGTTGTCAAATGATATTGGTGACTCATGCCAATGTAGTCAACTAAATATAACTTGATATTTTGCCAAACAAAATGCTTAAAATAACTTTGTGAACTTATTCAGTTGATTACTAGATCCCAAATGTAAGTCTACATTTATGCCAATTAAATTCTGTATTCTTTTTGGATCCTGTTGTCCACTGTGTTACTTATTCACTTCCTTTTTCTGGCATAAGGATATACTTAGATAAGGAACTGCATCTACTACAAACCCTAAGGCTGAAAGAGAACTGAGCTGAAAGTCCAAAGTCCTGGATTTTAGTTCTAACTCTACCACCAACTTTAAGCAAGTTAGAAGTCTTGGGAAAATCTCATTCAACTTGCACAATAACTCTGCAAGATAGGTACAGATGCTGTTATTTTTGCAGGTCCTGGTATTATTATTTTCCTCTACTGTACAGATGAGGAAACGGGCTCAAATTCAATGATGTTCCCAGGGCTATACAGTGACTAAATACTGGGGGTAAAATTTGAACTTAGACATTCCTGACTCCAAGTACAGCATTCTGTCTACATACAGCACTAACCACGTGACAATCAAGGTTCTTTCTATCATTCACTGTCAATACTTCAAAGACCTTCACATGACTAGAATGTATAGTTTAAACTCAATACATCAATTTCTACATCACTACCTTACTCTCGGGTTCTTGACAATCTGTTCCTAATCTGATGACTTTGAAAGGTCAAAACACTAAAGTCATCTCAAACCTCCATTCTGCCAGAAGGATCACACCGCTCTCTAGTTTCTGAAAAAGTAAGTGACAACTTTGGTTTGCTTCTGATTTCTCTGAATGCTCCTTGAAAAATTTAACTCATGGGCAGTAATTGGCTCCAAACCTATTTATTCTTTATTACATTCCTTTTATTTATTTTAGGCAATTAAGGTTAAAAGACTTGCTCAGGGTCACACAGCTAATAAATGTCTGAGGGCAGATTTGAAATCAGGTCTTCCTCACTCCAGGTGCTCTATCCACTGTACCATTTAGCTGCCCCACATTTTCCTTTTATCTTAACAAATAAGGTTTCCATATGTATTTTCATGAGTTAAGAGAAAATCAAAATTTCAACTAACCAAGCCATCCTTCTTTCCTCTTCTGGGCAGTATTATATGGGAGGGCCATCCTTAATATATTCTCAGGCTGTGGCAAATATGAGATCTTGGAAGTAGTTCTGGATGGCCAAAAGGACAACCACTGACAAATGCAGTACCAGATTCTATGATGTGGGTTTACTACTAACCTGCAGGCCTTTTTGTCAAGTTGAGGCAGTCAGCATGATAGACTTTGGGGCAACCTGGTTTCTTGCAGGATACAAGCTGCCCTGCATCCCCACAGCTGAAACATTCATCTTCTCTTTCCTTTGTAATCTCACCCTGGGATCGGCGCTTTACCTGTTGTTTTCTTTTTAGTTTCTTGGATTTCTCTTCTGTAGGATTAGGATGATTCTGTGGGAAAGAGATTTGTCAGTCAACATACTATTTTTCTTGTTAGTTCCTAATTTCTCAAGCTGACCTAAATAGCAAAGGAAAAAAAAGGGTTGATGGACACCAATCTGAAAAAGACATTGAATTCTAATATTTTCAAGGGACTGATTTTTAAAAAATTTATATTAACTGGTAGAGAGTTTCTTACCAGAAGGACAGAATTTCAAAATGTACAGAAGTAGAAATGTTGATTCATAAAATTCATGTGCACTTAACGTTCCAAGGATAATTCTTTTGTTTTTGGAGGGGGAGGAAGGGCAGTTGCGGTTAAGTGACTTGCCAAGGTCACACAGCTAGTTGTGTGTGTGTGTGTTTTTTTTAAGTGTCTAAGGCCAGATTTGAACTCAGGTCCTCCTGAATCCAGGGCAGTTGCCCTATTCACTGCGACACCTAGCCACCCCAATAATTCTTAAATATATGAAAAACATACATACACATGTAAAATATCTTAAATATTTTCTTTCTAAAGATGACATTTGTAATACAGTTTTGTGACTTATAAGTAAATGAAAAACTCATTATGTGGTACAGAGGAAAAAAATAATAACTGTACTTGGAATCAAAAGCCCATTATGCGTTAATACCTACGTTGCTTTTTACAATTTCTGTGACTTTGGGCAAGTTACTTTTAACTTTTTGAGTTTCAATTTCTTCATCTATAAAATTTTAAAAATGGACTAGATATCTAAGATAACACCCAGGTCTAAATTCAATGAAATCTCTCATTATATCAGAGGTTCATGAACCTAAAAAAATTATTTTAACTGTATTTCAGAACAATTGTTTCCTCTGTCATTCTGCGTATATTTTATGTACTTATAAACATTACTCTGAGAAGGGATCTATAGGGTACTGACTGGAAAACAGGCCCATGACACACACAAAAAATCTGGATTTTATGATTTGATCTAGGATTTCCCCAGTAGATCAGTCCCTAATCTCTAATATGAATCATGTTCTAATTATCGTGGCCTTCCACTGGCTCCCTCAACTAAGGCTCATGTTAATATCCTTACTAGAAAATGAACTTATGTGGGAGAATTAACTAAACTATCAGTCTGCAATCCTGTTTCCAAATTCAAGGTCTACTACATATTACCTAGATGACTGCATAGGCAAGTTCTAAATCTCTTTGGGTTTCAGTTTCCTTACCTGTAAAATGAGAGGGTTAAACTAGATGACTCTAAGGTCCTATCCATCAATTGGAATTCCTATTGTCCTATGTGAGCACATAACAGTATTTTACTACCAGACCCTGTACTTTATCTAATTTATGTCTATTTAGGAAAAAAGGTAAGATAAGTAACTAATAAATGGAGATGCTTCTCTTGGCCGTTAAAATAAACAAAAACAAAAAAACGGTGAGAAGCTGGTGGCATAATTTGACTAGAGGCCACTAAAATTCAAAATAAAACTATCTTACTTTAGGTTAAACTTCCATCATTCAATGTCTGCCTCAATCCGTCTTCCACCATCTCCATAAAGCTATCAAGGACTAATACAAACAGATTTCTTTATTTTCTGAATGCCTCACCAATAGCTCATTATACAGATTCTTAATTTTTTAAAAGTTGTATCATCTAAATTCTCTGCCATCAGAATACATTTCAGGCTATCTGAGGGCAGGGCCTTTTCTGTACTTAATTCCATCATCTATAAAAAGAGAATAATAGGACTTTACTATACGTTCTCCACTGGTTTGTATTGAGCAAAGTGCTTTGTAAACGATGAATCACATTAGTAATGTAAGCTATTAGCTGCATTTAGATATTTACTATATGTTTTTTAAAAATAGCAAGTCTACTTTAATTCTCATTTTAAAAGAATATCTGGATATTCAGTCACCAAGAAAACATCCATCTCAAATCACTAAGGAGTTTCCATCTTCATTAGTTTTTGACAAATATAATCAAGATAACTGGCACAAGATTCAGACATGAAAGGGCATGTGTCTTATGCAGATTTTTTATTTCACTCTCCCCCATCACCCACCATCCCAGCTATAAAATGAGGGAATTGGGGTAGGTAATCCATATTCTCATGAATCTAAAAAAGATTTTGATTCTACTTATTTCATTTCTTACCAATTCTTTTTTTTCTTTTTTTTGGGGGGGGGGGCGCAATTGGGGTTGAGTGACTTGCCCAAGGTTACACGGCTACTTTTTGTTAAGTGTCTGAGGCTGGATTTGAACTCAGGTCCTCCTGACTCCAGGGCCAGTGCTCTATTCACTGCATCACCTAGCTGCCCCTTTATTTCTTACCAACTCTACTGTTAACTTCCTACCTCTTTTTTAAATTCTAAATTCTTGGACAATGAAAATTCAAGTGTTTGTTTTAAGTAGACAAAATGTAACATTTAGCAGGAAGAACTATCTAATGCTAAGCTAATGAAGCACTTTTTCTCTTGTGTCAAGATGTTGAGAATTCAAGTAAGCTTAACTAACATGTAAGATGATATGGAACTGAGAAGCAGTAACAAAAGGAGATGGTAACATTTTTTATTTTCGAAACTAATATGTTAAAAATCAGAAGAAAAAAAAAACCCACCCAAATGCCCCATATATCCTGTGTCTCAGCTATTAAGAGTAGGTTCAATCAATATCAAAATGCTTTAGTGAACAAATAATGTTGACAATTCAAGGCAAAAATATCCTTTTTCTCATGAAATCCAATAGCACCAGCTACAAGATACTAGGAGGCAATACCTTTGGCCGAACACCCAAGAAACCGCTACAGTTTGGTGCTCCACATTTGCAAACAGTTTTTCCATTTCCTAGACACTCTAGATTGTAGTTGAAGGTGAGTTCAGTGCCTGTGAAAAGGAAAAAATATGAATAATATGACATTTTAGTATTACTCCCTGTCACCTGTCAGGAAGACTTCCTAATGGAATAGGATGTTTTCATTAAAAAATGGATACTGGTTATAAATATGGAGACAAAAAATAAGAAGTGGAAATAACTTTAATCAGGAATCTGTAACTTGGAAATGCAGATACTAATGACAGGGTTCTTCAGTCTCAACGACGTAAGATAGTACATGTGTAATACATAAGGTAGTCACAAGTGATAGGGACAAAAGAGAGACCCAGAGTACCAAGGAAAGGGAGAAACACTTTTAATACTTTAATTGGCAGAGGGAGAGTAGTACTTCAAGGCAGAAGGAGAAAATAAGCATCCTTGAAAAAAAAGAGAGGATTCTCTTAGAGATAGGGCAAGAAATTGCATTCTAGGCATAAAGGGCATTTTTAAAAAACGCAGTAAGGCAGGAGACGGCATGTTAAGTTCTGGGAACAAATGGCAGTTCAACTTGGCTATAATGTTGAGTACCTAAAAAACAGATAATATATTTGAATATCTATGTGAAATTTATAGAGCTTTACAAAGAGATATCTCATTTGATAGCCACAACAACACTTATGAAGTATGTAGTTGTGAAAAAGAATAATGTAAAAATTAGGTGGAAGAGTAGAGTTATGTGAAAGACCTTAAAGGGCAGACTAAAGCAGCTTCCATTTTATTCTATGGAATGAGGAAACCACTAAAAGCTTTTGAGCAGGGATGTGACAGTTATACCTTTACTTAAGATGTTTATTTTTGCAGCTGTGCAAAATATGGATTGAGGAAATCACATTACAATAATGCAGATAAGAGGTGACAAGGACCTGAACTAAGGTAGTAACAAGATGAGTGGGAAGAAATTGTGGAAATAATTTGTAAGACCATCAGGGTAACAGAGAGAAAAAAAAAAGATAATTCCAAGGCTTCACATGTGGTTGACTAGGAAGAAAGTAATGTCCTCAAAAGAAATAGGGACAATGAAGGAAATGGGCAAAGACTTTTTTTGGGCAGGGGGAGGGGTGGAATGAGGAGAGGATGGAGAGGTGGGTGAGATAATGAGTTCAGTTCAAGATATTGGACTTAAAGTCAAAACAACAAAGCAGCCAGTGTGACTCAAGAACCAGTAGATAAATTCTTCTAACTTTAATTTCAATGTCCTTCTTTATGTAATGATAACAAAGAAACATTCCTAGAGTGCTCTGCACAAATTTTTACTCATTTACTGGACAAACTGTTTCAGAGGGGGACAGCACTATGGGCCCAAGATAAAAGACATGGTGGCATATCCCAGGAGACTTTGAGGAAATGAATATTCCATCTTGTGGGGAAAACCAAGAGTCAAGTTTTTAATAAAATGTCAGTAGGTAACAGTGCTTAATGAAACTTTACCCTTTTGGTTTTGTTTTTTATTCTGCTTTTACTACTACTAATTCTTGCTTTTACTACTACTACAGCTAGTAATGACTGAAAAAAAAAAGGAGAAACATAGCCTTTCTTCTCAGAATTCTTGCACAAGACCAACCAGTGAAGCCTGAACTCCATGACTGCACATACGTTGAGGGAATTCTACGTAGATAATAATTTAAGATTCATTTTTTCTTTGGTATTAATATGAGCCATAATATAACTGCAATAAAAAAAAGATGTTGACTTACCTTGCATACCTGAGATTCCAGTCATTTTTGCTATCTATATACTAGATCACTTGCATGCATTACTAATAATGCAAGTTTAAATTAATTACTCAAGGGTGGACACTCTTGTATTTACCCATTTAAAGGTCTTACCTGCTTTGATGTCGCTTAGGGCAAAAAGCCCAACTCGGGTATCTCCATTTACAGACCACTTCTGAGTTTCACAGTTGGGCTGGCAACAGTGATTCATAAAGCGAGCATAATTTCCTTTGGGGCCAGCATCAATAATCCGGTCCTGTAATTACAGTTAAAAAAACCCTATTTTATTATAGTTTAATTTTTAAAAATTATTTCAGAAAGAAAAATAGCATTACCTCCTTATATTTGAGCTGATGATAATAATAGCTCAAGTTTATAACCACATGTTTAAGTTCTTTTTTTAAAAAATGAATTCCATGTCATTCCTTGTCACCCATCCTTACTGGGAAGATAAGCAATTCAGTATAGGTTGTTCATGTGTAGCTATGAAAACATTATCACAGTAGATATATTGTAAAAGACCTACTATATTTCCCTACCTCCTATCCTCACCTTCCACTTGTTCTATTCTCTACTTTGATCCTGTCCCTTTTTAAAAGTGGGTGCTTCCAACTTCCCTCCCCACAGCCTGCCCTCCCTTCCATCGTCCCTCCTCTCATCTCTTTCTCACCTGTAGGGTGAGATACCCTCTTTACGATATATGTCATTCCCTCCCTAAGCCAAAAACAATGTGAATAAGGTTGACTTATTTCCTTTTGCCTTCCTGTTCTTCCCCTTCATTGTGACCATTTCCCTTTGCCTCTTCTATATGAGATAGTTTACTCCATTCTATCTCTCCCCATCTCTTCTCATTATAGTCCTCTCTTTTCATCAAGAATACTTGAAAGTCCTCTATTCCACTGAATGACCATATTTTCCCCTGAAACATGGCGCTCTACACACTGCGCCACCTAGCTGCCCCTAGGACCATGCACTTTTAATATCAACTGCGCATAATTCACTGGGAAATAGCTCAAGGGGGGGCTACCTGTGTAGTTTTAGGCCTGACACTCACTAAAGTCAGCCAACGGTCACGGCCACTGAGAAGTGCCCAGTCTGCCACCCATCAATGTCATGTTTGACAAGATGGATGTTGGGAACCAAGGCCAACAAAGATTCAGTATGGGTATAATTGGCTAAGGAGTTAGCCTATAGATAGGGTATTGAAGGATTCATGGTGCAGTTGGCCACTCTTCTAGGGGAGATAACATTTGCTTAAGCTAAAATGTTTAAAGATAGTTGCATAGATAAGATTCATAGGTAGCTTGTTATTGTTTCAAGCAGAGATAAACAGTTCATGAATTGTTTCTGGGCAGAGAGCTGGCAGGGGGAAGGGGCAGGGTTAATGCTCTGAGACTGATTTTACAGACTCATTTTACAAACTGATTATACAGATATAAATCCCAAAGCACCCCATTTACAAACTGATATTACAAATATATATATATATATATATATATATATCCCAAGCACCCCATCACTAGCATCTATGGTCTCTAGGAAAAGTAACTTTTCCTTTCTGAAGACAGAATCTGATGGAACAAAATGTCTATATTACACTAATAATGTATTAATACCTGTTTACTAGGGACCAAAGTTGCGCAGGTTATTTATCAGCACTTCAAATTTAGGAATAAATAACATTTAACACTGAGAAAGCTCAAAAATCCTTCACAAAATTCTTACTATAATGCCCACTCTGGCAATAATTTTATACCAAGCAAGACAGGGTTTGATACCAGGCATAGCACTGGCATCAAAAGTAGTTATCCAAGAATTAGGGAATGGCCAAATAAATTACGGTATATGAACATAAATGGAATATACTGTACTGTAAAGAAAAGAGGAAAAAAGGTTTAAAAAAAACCTGGGAAGAGTTTAAGAGGTGATGCAGAGGAAGTGAGGAGATCCAAAAGAACAGTTTATACTCTAACAATTTTTAAAGACTTAAGAATTTTGGAGAGATGATGGAGTGAGATGATGGAGTACGATGCAGGATAAGGCATATTTTTGGACATGGCTAGTATGATAATTGTTTTTACTTGATAATGTGTAATTCTTACAAAGGTAGCTTCTCATCCTTCCCCCACCCCTCCGGTGGGGGTAAGGGTAGAGAAAAATACTTGATAATTGAAAAATAAATTTTAAATTAAAAATTACTTATTTTCTATTACTCCCTGCATAGCTTTATACTACACATGGTGTATATAGCTATAGTACAAATATATAAGCCAAAGTTTGTATAAACTTATCTTCAAATGTTTGGTCACAAAAGGATTAAGATTTTTCACTGTAATAGGTCAAGAATGCCATTTATTAAAGCATTTGATAACCATTTATCAAAGCATTTAGGAGTTGTGATCTGCATCACTAGAGGGATAATGATGTTACTAATTTTTTTTTAAGGATAAAAAAAAGATTTGTCAAAGCCTAATCTACTCTTTGCACAGATCTGTACATGGCAAAATGCAACATTTTTGACTTAAAGACACATGAGCAATAAATTGTACAGACTATCAATTTACAAATGCCTTTGCAAGTACTTTCTGTATGTGTAGTACTACAATAGAAGTGGTTACATATATTTATACAGAACATGGGCAGTTAGCCCATTACTGGATGTCTTCAAGAAAAGTGGTAGTGTCCAGACATCTCAGCCTACAGATGCCAAAGACAACTTGGAAGGTCAGCAGGAAAGCTCTGTCTGACCTGGGTGAGAGAGGAGCACAGTTTAATGTAGGCCACACCAGCACAGCCCCAGCAAACCAGGAGTAGGCCTTGGGAATGACTGACTCAGCAGTAGCGGCAGCAGCAGCTGCTGCTGGAGCTCTCAGCCCCAAAACGGTAAGGGAATCAAACCACTGGTCAAAAGAAGATTACAGGCATTTATTTGTCAGCACTGAGGCAGGATTCTGTTGCTTTGCCCATACCTGGATCTGGGTCTCAGTCCTGGGGAAAGAAGAAGCACTAGTTCCACAGCAGTGGATAGGGGAGCCTCCTGTGAGGAGTTCCAGAGCAGAAAACAGTGCTTGTGGTCACTCAGAGACCACAGTACAGGTCAGGAGAGGAGTAAATACCTCTCCTCAGATTGTATTACCTTGGAAGAACTGAAAACTTACAGGTCCCTAAAAGTATCTCTGAAAACGGCTGCACAAAACCCTTGAAGCTTTGGACAATGCCCTCTCCACAGTGGAAGCAGAGCCGTACCTTAACAAAGTCTTAAAAAAGTCAAGTAATAGCTGGGAAAATCTCAAACTATAGAAACTTATTTTAGTCACAAGGAAGATCAAAACACACTCAGAAGACAACAAAGTCAAAGCTCCTACATCCAAAGCCTCCAAGAAAAATATGAATTGGTCTCAGGCCATGGAAGAACTCAAAAAGATTTTGAAAATCAAGTAAGAGAAGCAGAGGAAAAACTAAGAAAAGAAATGAATGATACAAGAAAGTATTGAAAAAGGAGTCAACAGCTTGGTAAAAGAGACTCCCAAAAAATACTGAAGAAAATAAGACCTTAAAAAGCAGAATTGGCCAAATGGAAAAGGAGGCACAAAAGCTCACTGAAGTAAATAATTCCTTAAAACTCAGAATGGAGCAAATAGAAACTAATGACTTTATGAGAAATCAAGAAATTATACAAAAAAACCCAAAAGACCGAAAAAATAGAAGACAATATGAAATATCTCGTTGGAAAAACAACTGACTTGGAAAACAGATCCAGGAGAGACCATTAAAAAAACTTTTGGACTACCTGAAAGCTATGATCAAAACAAGAGCTAAAACATCAACTTTCAAGAGTTTATCAGGGAAAACTGTTCTGATATTCTAGAACTAGAGGGTAAAAGGGAAATTGAAAGAATCCACTGATCACATCCTGAAAGAGATCCTAAAATGAAAATTCCCAGGAATATTACAGTCAAACTCCAAATCTTTCAGATCAAGGAGAAAACACTGCAAGCAGCCAGAAAGAAACAATTCAAGTATTGTGGAGCCAAAATTAGGATAAAATGTGATTTTGCAGCTTCTATGTAAAAGGACAGGAGAGCTTGGAATATGATATTCTAGGACAAAGGAGCTAGGATTACAACCAAGAATCACCTCCCCAGCAAAATGAGTATAATCCACAAGGGGAAAATGGACATTAAGTGAGACAGATGAATTTCACGCATTCCTGAGAAAAGACCAGAGCTAAAAAGAAAATAAGACTTTCAAACTTAAGACTCAAGAGAAGCATGAAAAGGTAAACAGGAAAGAGAAATCATAAAGAAACTTATTAAACTGTTTACATTCCTACATGGAAAAATTGATATTTGCAACTTATAAGGCCTTTCTCATTATTAGGGTAGTTAGAAGGAGTATATGTAGACAGAGGACATAGGTGTCAGTTGAATATGAAGGGATGACATCTAAAAAATGAAATTAAAGGTTGAGAGAAGAATGTACTGGGAGAAAGAGAAGAGGAGACAGAACAGGGTAAATTATCTCACATAAAAGAAGCAAGAAAAAGCCTTTACAATGGAAGGGAAGAGGGAGTGAGTGAACCTTACTCTCATCAGAATTGGCACAAAGAGGAAATAACATACACACTCAACTTGTTATAGAAATCTTATCTTACCCTACAGGAAAGTAGGGGGGAAGAGGACAAGAGAAGGGGAGGGGTTGGTGATAGAACAGAGGGCAAATTTGGAGGGGGGTAGTCAGAAGCAAAACACTTTTGAGGAGAGACAGGGTGAAAGGAGAGAAAGAGAGAATAGAATAAACAGGGTGGGGTGGGGGATAAGATGTAGGAAAATATAGTTAAGTCTTTCACAACATGACTATTATAAAAGTGTTTTGCACGACTACATATGTATAATCTATATTGAATTGCTTGCCTTCTCAGTGGGGGTGTAGAGAGGGAGGAAGGAAGAGAATCTGGAACTCAAAAGTTTTAAAAATGAATGTTAAAAATGTTTTTACAAGTAACTGGGGAAAAATAAAACACTACTACTTTTAAAAGAATGAGATGCAAAAATACACTTTTATTACTTACCTTATCCAAAGTGAGCATGTAGAAATTGGTGATGTCATGTTCTTGGGCATAACGAATTCGAGCCCTACACTCCTCTTCATCTATCAGCTCTCCCACATACTCATTTACAAATTCACCCTGTAACACAACACAGAACATCCTTAATGGCAGAAAACTCCACAAATCATTCATCCATGATTCTCTTTAAAGGCTTAGCTTGCAGTAAGACCATAACCAGATGGTGTAACAGCATATGAAGTACTAACTGTTCCTTAACTGACTGATGCAGATCTACAGCCCTGAGTTGTATATCACTTTACTTACTATGGATGTTGAAGGTTTAGATTTTATTGTAAAGGGTTTTATTTTGGGGTATTTTTGGGTGGTGGTGGAATTGTAAGTATTTGTTAATCAATCCACTTACAAGGGTGGCTTAATGTAAGCTTACTGACATCTTCACAGATGATCCATAGGAACATGTCTTCCACATTATGACAGTAACACTGGCTGGATGCATTTGTAATTTGGGACATTATTCTTTCACTCACTTACCCTAGACCCTAAAATGTTTTCTTCAAATCTCTTTTATTAACTTTTAAAATGAAAGGATGAAGAGAGGGATGTTTCTTTGAGAAAATTAATACCTCCCTCAATCCTATAGAATGTCATAACTGCTGCTCATCTGTGTACACTCTAAGAAAATATTGTAAATGGTTTAAGCACAAGATCTTGAAAAGTCCCCAACTGCCCCACCTTACCCTGTCCAAAAAACAAACAAACAAAATCCACGAAAAGCCTAAGAAAAAACAAACAACTCCCCCCACCCTGCCAAGTCTTCTATTGAGACTACCAAGATTTAAAAATTATCTTTTGTGGGTGGTTTCTTCATTCTTTCATTCAAGTGTGGACAGGATTTAAGGTTCTTCCATTGGCTTCCCTCTAAGCTCTCAATATAGATGGGAAATTAACAATTCAAATAATCCTTCCTATATTCTGATTTTTGTTGATGGAACCACCATTGAATAAACACCTTAAGAATTCAGCATGGGGCGGCTAGGTGGTGCAGTGAGTAAGAGCGCCGACCTCAGAGTTGGGATGACCCGAGATCGAAACCGGCCTCAGAAAATGAGCACCCACACACAAATAATGACTAGCCGTGTAACTTTACTTAACCCCAATTGCTAAAAAAAAAAAAAAAAGAATTCAGCATCATAGCACAAGAAATGTTTGACTCTTCCCACACTTCCATTACTGATATTGACACCAACTACTTGTCTCTTGCATCCTCCATCATTTACTTTCCACTTTGTCTACAGCCATCCTAATTCAGCTACTCAATACAAGAATAAGAGTCCTCTAGGTAGTCTGCTAACTTCTAGTAGTTGTTCTGATCTATAATTCATCTTTCTAAATAATGTTTTGCATATAAAGTCATATGACACTACATGCCTGTTCAAAAACCTTGAGTAATTCCTCACAGTCTACTGGATAAAATACAATCCCCTATTACAGTAGAAAGTCCTTCAGGGCTGAGATTGTTATCTTTCAACTTTATATTACTAATACTTAGAGACCTATATTCTGCATATAACAGGGACTTAAGTGTTTGTTGAATAGAATTACTAAGATAATCACAGTTCCATTTGTTTATAAAGGAATTAAAATTCCCTTATCTGATCAGAATCTGTCATTCCATCAATCCGGTACCTTATTCCCACTAAACTTCTTTGTCTGCCCAGTGATAACTATCTCCTTCTTTCAGCAAGTTGCCAGGACCTTGTCTTTGATCACACTCTTCTCGAATCTCCTCCCCAAGTGAACCAGTCCAACTCGGATTCTATCCTCTATACATGAACTCCTTACTCTTGTCCCATCACCACTCATGCCTCACCCAAACTCCAACACTAAATTAATTCCACCCTACCCCAGACACTGAGTAACTTGTGTGACCCTGGGGAAGTTACTAAACCTTCAGTTTCCTCATCTGTAAAATGGAGCTAAAAAAAAAGCATCTGACATCTCAGATTCTGAGGCACAAATGAGGTAAGATATGTTAAAGCTCTCTGCAAAACCTTATAGGCTCTGGGGTGGCTAGATGGCGCAGTGAATAGTGCGCTGGCCCTGGAGTCAGAAGGATCCGAGTTCGAATCTGTGTTCGGATCTGGCCTCAGACACTTAACACATACAAACAAAAAAAAACTAGCCATGTGACCTTGGGCAAGTTACTTAACCCCAACTGCCCTCCAAAAAGCAAAAAAAAAAAAAAACCAAAAAACTTCTAGGCTCTTGCTTCGAGCCTGTCATTATCATCATTTACCTTTTCTACTCCTACTCACATGCTCCTGAATAAAACTGAAAAAATTATCTAATTGGGCTGAGTCCACTAGAAACTTAATTATCTAATATCAACAGGGTCCTTGATACTGTAAAAAAATCCTTTCCTTTCTAATTCATTTTCTATCCGACCTTCCACAATGATTGTTCCAAACTTTCTCTTTTCTCCTTACTCTCCCTACAGAATCTCTTCCTTCCAACTCTCTTAGCAGAGAACTTGTCCTATACTTAACAGAAAAATGAGGCCATTTACTGTGAACCTCTACTTCTTCACTCTCTCCTCTCACAAGGCCTCGATGCCACCAGGCCCATTTCCTTTAGTGACACAGCTCTTCATAGTTATGGTATTTGTCGTTCATTTCCTTTTTTTTAAAATTTCTTTTTTCTGCTTTTTGGAGAGGGGAAGATAGGGCAATTGGGGTTAAGTGACCTGCCCAAGGTCACACAGCCAGTGTGTGTGTGTGTGTGTGTGTGTGTGTGTGTGTGTGTGTGAGAGAGTGAAGTATCTGAGGCTGAATTTGAACTCAGGTCCTCCTGACACTAGGGTGGGTCCTCTACTCACTGTGCCACCTAGCTGCCCCTGTTCTTCATTTTCAAAGGGGACCATGGCATCTGGGAAACATGACATGACTAGAAGTTGACTCTGATTTGAGTGAGTGAGTCTGTGCAAGGTCACTAGTCCCACTTTCTCCCCAAGAGTCATCTGGATCCAGTGACTTGATATCCATCAGGATGACAGGAGATGACCCACGATGCAATGGGAGACCTTGTTCTTTTTCAGCTAAGGCCTATGAACTAATGCTGTTTTTAGGCACTCTTCTTTTCTCTCTATATTCTTTACCTTAGTGACTTCTTTGGGATTATCTGCTCTCTGTAGATGACTGCTAGATTGACCTATCCAGTCCAAGCTTATCTTTTAATCTCCAAACTCAAATTAACAACTGCTTACTGAATATTTCTTATGAAGTGGGTGTCTCATACACATCTTAAATTCAATGTGCTCAAAACAGAATTAATTCTTCTTCCCTGTGAGCCCACTTCCCTATTTCTCTGTAGGGACCCATCATCCTTCCAGTAGTCACCTAGGTGGACATCTTTGGTGTAAATGAGGTGACAGTGAGAACCTGAGCTAGACTCAGGAATATTCAAGAGTGTGACCCTGAGAAAGTCACTTAACCTCTCTCTGTCCCAGTTTACTCATATATGAAACAGGGAATAATAAAAGCATTTATGTCAAATGGTTGCTGTGATGGTCAAAGGAGATCACATTTTTTTCATTTTGTAAACTTAAGCTAATGTTATTCAGTCACTTCTGACCCTTCATGACCTCATACCTCATTTGAGGTTTTCTCAGGAGAGATACTAGAATGGTTTGCCATTTCTTTCTCCAGTTCTTTTTACTGATGATAAAACTGAGGCAATCAGAGTAAAGTGACTTGCCCAGGGTCACACAAGCTAGTATCTAAGTAAGGGTTTGATTATAAATATACCAGCTCTTCCTGAATCCAGTCCTGCCACTTTAGTTATTATTTACTCTTATTATCCTCAATCCCATTATCATTCACCCTACGTAGGCAATAAATTATTAAATCTTCTTTTTAGAGTCACAACATTTCTTGCATATGTTCTTTTCTCTCTGCTCACACAGCCTCCATCTTGGTTGAGGCACTCATCACCTCTCACCTGGACTGCTGCAATAACCTTATACTTTCTACTCTCCCTACCCCAAAATAATTTCCTAAAATGCTGATCTAACCATGTTGCCTCTCTTCTCAATCTTCATCAATGGCTCCTCTATTACTTTGAATGTATTACTCTAGTAGGTATTTAAAGCTCCTCTTGACAATCTGGCCCCTTCCTATGCCTCTCCACTCAGTCTCTGATCTGTTAAGACTGGCCTGCATGCTATTCCACAAAGATAACACTCCACTGCCCATTGCTGCACTTTCACACTGGCTGTCCTGTATATCTGGAAGGTCCTCGCTTACCCGGGCAGTTTGGAGGCTTAACTCTTTCAAGACTTATTAGCTCAAATGCCAAATGTAGTCTTCTACATTTGAAATATCAACTACGTGGGCCATGGGCTTCATGTGGTTCACAACACTATTAAGTGTAGCTCAAAAATCAAAATATAATTGAGAAGTTTTTTTTTTTTAAAGCAATTGAGGTTAAGTAACTTGCTCAAGATTACAGGGCTAGTCATTATTTATCTGTGGGTGCTCATTGCTCTTACTCACTGCGACACCTAGCTGCCCCAATTGAGAAGTATTTGATAAAATAAATAAAAAGAAAATGAGACACAGATAATATCAATATGTGGTTTTCTAAGCCAATATGTGGTCTCTGGGGATCTTTACATATGGTTTAAAGGCTACATTTGAGTTTGACACCACTGCTCTATGTAATATATAACAGAATAGCAATATCTGCATGTTTTTATGTATAGCATTCAGACTAACCTTAACTCTCAATAGTGCTTATAGCTGAAGAGTTAAGATGGAAACAAGTAAGACTCACAAGACATTTAAAGAGGGAGAAGTTATGATGTTTCTTACCCCCATTAGAACAACATTCATGTAATTGTTAAAGACATGCTTTACCTTTTTAATATCTGTTTTTGTCCGTAAGCCCCAGCCTCGCTGTAATGTACGGAAGATTTCAACCTCAGGATACTGGCGTTTTGAGAAGCACTGGTTCTGGCAGCGTCCACCCGCAGGACAGACCGTGGGATGGCACTCATACAGGAGCATTCGATTAATGCACTCTGAGTCAATGCCACAGGGGTTTTCATCTGAAGCTTTGCAGTTACACCGGGGAATTTCTGACAGATCTGCAGTAAAGATCTGAACTCTGCCTATTGGACGGTTTACCTGGTGAAACAGCAGAAAACCAAGCACCAATTTAACAGATGAGAAGCTAAGACCCAGAGAGCTTATGACTTGTCAAAATTCATAAAGAAACATAGTAGAACTAAGAATGGGCAGTCTCATCAACTAATATAATGTTTATTCCATTGACATAATGTTTATTCTTTTAAATTCATTATAGAATTTTATTACACTGGTGTTCCACAAATTGTTCAGCTAACTCTCCATCTGCTGGACAATATCTTTATGAGCCACTCCTCTTCCCCCAAACAAATATTGTTGCTATATTTGAAAAATTAACAATCTCTTTGGATAATTTCCTGAATATAATGGGGCTAAAAGATAACAAGGCCTCATTATTTTTTGTAGATATGAGGAAACAGGCTCTTAGACAAGGAGCTCCATTTATTAGCAATATTTTAATTTTTCTTCTCTTGGTGTAACTAATAGTACTAACTAATGTCTGATCTGTCAGTATTGTCATTTTAATATCTAAGTAGATAAAAACATTTATCTAAATTCAGGTCCAATTTTTGTTTTTTATGATATTTTTTCCCAAAACACCCAAGGCAATCTACACACTGAATCAAATCTAAACAATTTCTGTAAACTAACTTTTTTCCAAAAAATTTTATCAATGTTATCCTGCCAGGAACCATAAAGTTATTGCACCGTACTTGTTCTCTTCAAATCATGTATCTTGTACATATTAAAAAAAAATCACTGTGATTGCTAACACAAGGCATGGACAACCAACTTTCATAAAGTATGGATATGTTCAATGTCTACACCTGGATAGCAAATCAGATTTATAGAGTTTTTTCTCACCTTGATATGCTTGTAGGGTGGTGGTTTTTTATCATTTTTTCTGTCTTCCTGGAGCTGTCTGAGCTCTTTCTGGGCCTTTAATTCCTCAAAACGGACAGCAGCTTCCTGAAGAGCTAAAGAAATAAAACAAAACAAAAAATGAAAAACAATGCACAAGTCAATTTAAAACACTTGATATATTAGACACATATATAAACACCAAATTTTATTGAGCATGTACTTATTAATTTTTCATTAGGCATTATGAGAGACTATATCCAAGCATGCAGCACAGTGGCTAGCACACCAGAGCTCAGTAAATGTTTGGTCATTATTCACAAGTAGTAATGATGCTAGATATTTAGTTGAAAGACAATGGTACACACAAAGGAAATACCTCCAAAATTGCTGATTTGCTACAATATAATTGATATTATGACCATCTCCCTAATTTTGCAGTGTAACAGAGAAGTGAACAGATTTAATGAGTAACAAATGGGAGCAGAGAAAATTACAAGAAAAACAAAACAAACAAAAAAACCACTTTAAGAATTTGAGTCATGGGAGAGTTTTAACATATATGGTAACCAACACTGAACTCTAAAGCAAAAGGCTTTAATCACAATGGAGACTTCTCTGTGTATCTGAATGATGGTGATCCTAATACAACAGGACACTTGGCTTGCTTGGGGCTTCTGGTCTCAGACTTATCTATATAAACAAAAGTCTCATAAGCATAAATAATATTTTACCTTTTTTATATGTCCCATCAACTCCTTTGCCCATCTTGTCCTTGCTACTGACATCTCCCTCCATGTATGGAAAGACACGGGCCTGATGGGTCCACAAGTAATCATTAGAGCCAAAAAATAAAACTGGAAATTCACCAACATCATGTCTCATCTTATCAATATTGGAAGGAATAGCTCGAGGATGACAAATTTCAGCTGGCCACCACCTGGGAATGAGAAAAAGGTAAAAGCACTCAGACATATACACCTGAACTTTTGAAGAGAACTTAAAGAACAGGGGTAGGAACAAATTAAATTACTCCAAATTAAAATCTGCTTAAGAAATACAGCAATTAAAACAACATTTCCATCCAATTTGTTCTTACCTGTATCGGCCAACTTTTACCCAGACAACCTCTCTGTAGTGCGGTTTTTTGCCTGCCTTACAGTCATTGCAATACCAGTTGCCCTCAGGGATATCAATATTCAGACATTCTCTATGAAATGCAGCAGGACAAGAGTCACAGCATAAAAGACTGCCCCCTAAGGGAAAAGAAGAATTCATGTATCAAAACTACAAAGCATCATGTCAGTCAGTCAACAGGGATCCAGATTTTTAATAAGTGCCTTCTGTTCTTGGGTTAGGCAATTAGAGGTACTAATAAAAAATACAAATAATACCTGGTTTATACTACATCTCTCCATTCTTGGATACAGGATCATAGAATTAGAACTAGAAGAACTAATTGAATCAAATCTTCCTCATTTTAAAGATAAGGAAACTAAGGCACAAAAAGCTTAAGTGATTGACCCAAAGTTAACATAAAATGTCAGAGGCAGGGTTTGGACTCAGGTCTTCCCAATTGTATATACTAAATCCTATCTACTGCAACCACTTGGTGACTGCTAATACCCTACACATCTTTCAACCACCATTTTTCCAATTAAAATATTTTTAAACTTTGAACTGAATGGACCATTTCTATAGGCACTGTAGAACAGAAAGGATATGTACATAAAACCACAACTATCTAGTGTTTGGTTTTTTTCAGAATATATAAAAAAAATTTAATATGCAACTTTCAAAGCTATCCTGCCTCTCTGTGATTCTTTCTGGTTTTTCCTTCTTTTCTAATTTAATTTTTAAAAATTCCAATCGCAGCAACTGTATCCTTACAATAGTGTGGGGAAAGGGGGGGGGTGGAGAGAAGAAAAAGGAAGAAAAAGAGAGGAAAAAACCCTTTGTAATAAATATGCATAGTCTAGAAAATTAAATTCCCACGGTGAGCACGTCCAAAAATGTATATCTCATTCTATGTCTTGAGGATATCACCTCTGTTAGAAGGTGGGTAGCATTCCACAATGGTATGCTGGAATAGCTGATAAATACTATAGCACTCAGAGTTCTTAAGTTTTTCAAAGTTGTTTTTCTATACGTTTTTCTTGTTATTGTATAAATCACTCTTTGGGTTCTGCTCACTTATCTCTGTATCACTTAAAAAAAATTTCACAGGATTCGCTGAAACCATTTATGGTTGGTCATTATCACATCCTTCACTCTCAGAGGACCAAAATGACATCACTATGTTAAAAGTCAAGACATAGCTTGTCCAGCTGTAGCAGATCAGACCAGTATGAGATTGGAATACTCTACCATAGGCTGGGCACAGCTAATCCAAGCAAACATTTGCGGTGGTGTATTTTTGTATTTTGAAAACAGGAGGTGATCTGTGCATGCCATCGTAAACAGGCCAAGGGTTGGTAAGCAATGTTTAGGGCACCCTTTCAAAACCCTTCCTCACACCAGGAGGTGAGTAGTATGGTTCTTAAAAGGCTGCTCAGACACCCAGGGGGCTGCCAAATCCCACTGTTGGGGGAGATCGAGAAGATAACACTATGGCCTGAGCCTCCTGTGTGCAGGGTTGTGAACAGAGCTACCAGTTTATCTGCACCTGCTGCAACCATTTATGGCATTGCACTGCATCTCTTATGCCACTGCATGCACATTACAGGTTCCTAACCATTACCCAAGTTGATGAGAAACCTCCAGTTCTTTTCCACCACAAAAAGAATGGCTATAATTATAATACTTCTTTTTATATACTGTCCTTTTCTTCTGTCTTTGATATCCTTGGGGTGTCCTAGTGATACTATTTCTGGCACAAAATAGGAGCTTAATCAATGCTTCTTCTGTCCTTCATAGGTCAAAGAGTATGGTCAAAGTTTAGTGGCTTTTGGGGCAGTTCCAAACTGCTTTCCAGACTGGTCAGACCAATTCATAGCTCCACCAACAATATATTTATGTGCTTTTTTTCCCCACAGCTAATCCAACATCTAGCATTCTCCTTTTTTGCCAACTCTTCCAATATGATAGATTTAAGGTGGAAGCTGAGAATCATATGTATCTACTTATTTACATTTATCTAGATATTTAGTGACATGGAGCATTTTTTCATAAAGCTGTTAATAATAGCTTGGATTTTATCCTTTGAGAATTACCTGTTAAAATTTTTTTTTAGCCACTGATCAAATGAAGAGTGCTTCTTTGCTCTAATAAACCTGCATCAATTCCTGATTGTTGGAAAGGAAATTTCAGGAGGACTCAGGTCCTCCTGACTCCCGAGCCAGTGCTCTATTCACTTCGCCACCTAGCCACCCCCAGGTACCTACCACTTTTTTTAGTTCCTAGCACTTTCTAAGCCAGGCTCTGAAAATTTTGTAGGATGTTCATAGGTAGAGGTGGGTCAGTCACTTTAAGAGGAGGAAGATAGGGAACATGATGGGATTTAAATCCAGTGTTCTTTCTACTACCCCATGAAGCCTCACATAAGCACCATGAACAAAGACACAGAATTAGAATGTAATACTTAGAAGCTGAGGATTTCATAGAGGAAATATGGCTGTAGAGATCAAGAGTGAAGAATTAATGGACACATGATGATTAAATGAATGCAGAGGTGCTAGGGAATAGACTAAGACAATCTTTACATTTTTGGCCTGGTTGTCAGCGTGGAAATAAGAAAATACAAAAATAAAGTAGAACAGCTCATTTGGGGGCAAGGTGGGGCAAAAAAGGTAGAGCAAAGGACAGGGAGTTTTAATTGGGATACAATTTCTAAAGTCTGTTCCAGGGCTAGATGAAATAATTTTATATATTCAACTTAACACTTTTTCATTTATAGCCATATTATGTCTTTTTATCTCTTCCCTTTGGAGATTCAAAAATGCACAAAGAAGAAAACACACAAAGGTGAAAAATATTCCTTCTTCCTCTTTGCTCCTGAAGCCCTTAAGAGTCAGGCTATCAGGGGCGGCTAGGTGGTGCAGTGAATAGAGCATGGGCCATGGAATCAGGAGGACTTGAGTTCAAATCTGACCTCAGACACTTAACACCAAAAACTAGCTGTGTGACCTTGGGCAAGTCACTTAACACCAACTGCCCTACCTTCCCCATCGAAAAAAGTAAAAAGCAAAAAAAAAAAAAAAAAAAAAAAGAGTCAGGCTATGACTGAAGGCCTTCATTATTTTATTCTATTTTATTGCCATTTGTTATTTTTGATTACTCAAAAGGCTCAAAAGAAAAAAAAAGATGAGGAGGCAGCATGGAGAAAAACATGATGAATGAGGAATATATAAAAGGCAGTCATTTGGAGACAGGTTAGATTCTTTATGCCTGGGTAACAGGCACAACTACATGCAATGTGACGAAATTAGACAGAGGCAGATTTAGACCCAATACAATAAAATCTATGGCTTGATAGGAATTATCCAAAATACACTTGTCTATAACTGGAGGTGGTTAAATTCCCCATAGCTCAAAAGCTTCAAGAATATGGGAGGGAAGGGGGTGGGGTGGCTAGGTGATGCAGTGACTAAGAGGCAGGCCCATAGTTGGGAGGACCGGGATCTGTTCTGCCTCATACTTAACACCCACACAAAAATAACTTGCAGTGTAATCTTGGGCAAGTTTCTTAACCCCAGTTGCTTAAAAAAAAAAAAAAAGAAATATGGGAGGGTTAGGTATGGGACGAGATAATTTCTGAGATATCTTTCAACACTGAAATTCTATGAATCTTTGTAAGACACTGAGGGCAAAAAACATGTCCTTATTTCTATACCCTAATACTTAGCCCAGAGCAAGGCATGTAGTTACCTAATAGTATAAAATCATGTACACTTAGCACTGGCATTATTAGAGGAATATGGTATTCTATTGTGGTTAAATTTTGAATACACTTTGCTCCATCTAAATTAATTTGACTTTCCAAAGTCTTAGTTGCGTAGTCTGACTGAAAAGAAAAATTTCTCATTCCTAATCTATACATTCTTCTATCATGCTCTCTCAGATATAAATGTATGTTGATTCAGTTTCAATGCTGTATTTGAACAAGGTTGTGTTAGGCTTTAAAAATGATCCCCAAGACAAGGCAGTTTGATAGAAAATCTCAATAACCAGAGAATCTGGAGCTTTGAAAACTGACAATTCTCACTTAAGCCAATTATCTGTTCATGTCAGAGACAGACCTAGGAAAAAGAGAAGTACATTTTAGCTGAAAATTAAGAAAAACTTTTTATTAGAGATGTACAAAGGCAGAACAGTCTGGCTGGGAAAGAAGAAAGTTCTTCCTCACAGGTAGTGTGTAAAGGAATAACAAGGTTTGGTGAGACTGAAGAATGGATTCCTGATGAGGTACAAGCTGTGCAGTATCTTTACAAATCTGAGACTGTCTTAGTAAGTAATCCTCCTGCACCTCAAAGGCCACATTAGAATAAAAGGAAAGGGGGGGCGGAGCCAAGACGGCAGAGTAGAAACAGCTCATGCAAGCCACTCTACCCCCAGATTCCCCCCAAACTATGTAAAAGGGGACTCTGAACAACTTCTGGAGCCCCAGCACCCACAGAATGACAAAGAGAAGCTAACCTCCCGCTGAGGACAGCCCAGCAGCCCTGCAGGAAGGACCAGCGCAGCAGTCTGGGACCTGGCAGCGTGCAGCGCGCAGAGCGCAGGAGCCGAGCCGAGCCCAGGTCCGTGTGAGCCGAGGTTTTAGCTCCAGGGCGGCAGGGTCAGCAGACGGCTGGAGGAACCCCAGAACACCAGGAGCTGTGGCGACTCCAGAATTATCAACATAGGCATGCCTAGGACAAAGTAAGAGGTTGGTGTCCTAGGGACTTTGGGACTGGTATTTAGGGAATGCGTCGGCTCCCTCCCCTGGGGGCTAGAAGCCTCTGAGGAGACACGCCATTTTGTAGTTTTCAGAGGCAGCTCCAGCTCTTGGCCTGCAATTAATTGTAGGGAGATCCAGCGACCAGTCTTGGGGGGTAATCGCTCTTGCTTTAACCTCCCTGGATCTGGATTGTGATCTAGGATGGAAGTCGTGGGTGGGTTTACAGCTTGCCAGAAACGGAAGTTGCCCCCCACACGTTCGGGACGAAAATTCCTCTATATGGCCTTAAAGCCATAGTGTGGCAACAAGCCCAAAAGTCAAGTAATTAAGTGGCAACATGCCAAGGCAAAGGAAACAGAAAAATGCAACCCTAGACTCCTATTTTGGGGGCATAGAGCAGGAAAAGGACTGTGAGGTCAGAAGTCCTGCTCCAAAAGCCCCAGGGGAAAACATGAGCGGGTTGCAGGCCATAGAGGACCTTAAGAAGGACTTTAAAAATCAAATAAGAGAAGTGGAGGAAAAATTAGAAAGAGAAATGAGAAGGATGCAGGAAAAGTATGAAATGAGGGTCAACAGCCTGACTGAGGAAAACAGCACCTTAAAAAATAGACTAGCTCAAATGGCAAAGGAGGCCCAAAAGGGCATTGAGGAGAAGAATGCCTTAAAAAGTCGAATTTGCCAGATGGAAAAAGAATCTCAAAAGTTCACTGAGGAGATTCATTCCTTCAGAGTTAGACTGGAGCAAATGGAAGCTAATGACTTTATGAGAAATCAAGATGCTGTTAAGCAGATCCAAACAAACGAAAGATTAGAAGGCAATGTGAAATATCTCATGGGAAAAACCACTGACCTGGAAAATAGATCCAGGAGAGACAATTTAAAAATTATTGGACTACCTGAAAGCCATGATCAAATAAAGAACCTAGAAATCACCCTTCAAGAAATTCTCAAGGAAAATTGCCCTGATGTTTTAGATCCAGAGGGCAAAATAGAGGTTGAAAGAATCCACAGATCACCTCCTGAAAAAGATCCCAGAAAGAAAACTCCCAGGAATATTATAGCCAGGTTCCAGAATCCCCAGATCAAGGAGAAAATACTACAAGCAGCCAGGAAGAAACAATTTCAATATTGTGGAAACACAATCAGAATAACCCAGGACCTGGCAGCTTCTACACTGAGGGATCAAAGGCATGGAATATGATATTCCAGAGGGCAAAAGAACTGAGAATGAACCCAAGGGTCACCTACCCAGCAAAACTGAGTATTTTGTTTCAGGGGAAAATATGGTCATTCAGTGGAATAGAGGACTTTCAAGCATTCTTGAGGAAAAAACCAGAATTGATAGAAAATTTGACATCCAGACACAAAAAGCAAGAGATGTCTGAGAAGGTGATCAGGGAAAAGAAATCAAAAGGAACTTATCAAAGTTGAACTATTTACATTCCTATATGGAAAAACAATATCTGTGACTGATGATATCTTTCTCACTATGAAAATAATGGATGAAGGGTGTGTGGTCATATGAATACATATGTGAATGTGTGTGTATATGGATAGAGGACATAGGTTGAATTTGTTGGGAAGGCAGAATACTCAAGGGATGAAATTATGAGGTGAGAGAGGAAAGTGGCAAGAGGAGATGGGGAGAGACAGGGTAGGGTAAACTATCTCATGTAGAAGAAGCAAGGGGAAGTGGTTGCAAGGGAGGGGGAGAATAGGAAGGGGAAAAAAAGGCAAATCCACATTCTCATTGAATTTGGTTCAGGGAGAGAATGACATACATACTAAATGGGATATCTCAACCTGCAGCAGAATAGGGGGAATGGGGATGAGAGGAGGGATGATTGATGGGAGGGCATCCTTGGGGGAGGGGAGGTTGGAAGTACCCACTATAGAAGAGGGACAGGATCATGTAGGGAATGGACCAGGTGGGGGGTGGGATGAGTGGGAGGAAATTATAAGCAGCCTTGTACAATATATCTACTATGATAATGTTTTGCATAGCTAGACATGTACAACATATACCGAATTACTTATCTCCCAAGAGGGAATGGGTGACAAGGGAGGAAGGAAATGGATCTGAAATTCGAGGTCTTAAGATTAAATGTTTCAAATATATATAAATACTATTAATACTCTTTTGCTTATAATTGGGAGATAAGATGTGCAGGCATTGGGACACAAAGATTCACCTTCCTCTAATGGAAAAGTCGTAGGGGGTATGGGAGAAGGTATGAGAGAGAGCAGATTGGAGGAAGCGTTATCTTGTGGGACTGCTATTCTCAAGATTGGGTAGGGGAATAACGGGGGGGAATGATTGTAACACAAAATTTGGTGAAAATGAATGATGTAAAACAGAAGTTAATAAAGCATTTGTTTAAAAAAAAAAGAATAAAAGGAAAGGCATATCGTAGACAACTTAGTCCATTCTTTTAGTTTTATAGGTGAGGAGACTGAGGTCCTATCACTGACCATATATAATTATTTCTGGGTAGAATTGGACTAGAATCAAAGTGTTTTGAATTTCTTGTCCAGTGATTATTTCTAACATAACATATTAAATCATTAAGGTATCATCAAATTATAACAGCTGTAAAACTCTCACTAGTGTTAATTAGGAATCTTATCACTGATGTACAACTAGTATAAAGGCTGCTCAGACTCATTACTGTTTTTACTACATACCAGATAGTGTGGGGGCATTCTGGTACAGCAGAGACAAAGGATCACAGGACTTAAGAAGTAGAAGAGTCGGGGTTATTAGGTGGTGCAGTGAATAACACACCAGCCCTGAAATCAGAAGGACCTTAGTTCAAATCTGGACTCGGACACCTCACACACTTACTAGCTGTGTGACCTTGGGCAAGTCCCTTAACCCCAATTATCCCGCTTTCTACCCTCAAAAAAGAAAAAAAGAAACTTACAAAGCATTAGGGGCAACTACGTGGCACAGTGAGTCAGGAGGACCCGAGTTCAAATTTGGCCTCAGACACTACACACACACACACACACACACACACACACACACACACACACACACACACACCCCTAGCTGTGTGACCTTGGGCAAGTCACTTAACCCCAACTGCCCTCCAAAAAGCAAAAAGAGGTAGAAGAGTCTTCTAAAAAATACCTTGTCCACTCCTTATTTTATAAGAGAAAACTGAAGCCTAGATATTTGTGCAATGTGAAACAGTTAACTGGGATTCAAACTCAGGTTAACTTCAAAGGTTTCTTCGTTCTACTACATCATAGTCTGGGAACACAGGATTATAATGTTCTCCTTAGTCCTTTAGTCATGTTCTAACCTCACATGGAAAACCATATTATTCTCTCAAAAGAGAAAAATAAGACTTTTAATAATGCTCTCCTTTTGGTTTAGTTTAGAATATTTCAGAAAAAAATTCAGTCCACTGAAGAAATAACTGATTGAGACAGCATGGAATTATTGTAAAGAGAATGGGATTTGGGGTTAGTGAACTTGGATTTGAATCTTGGCTCTGACTTTAAAATGTACAAATGGAACCAAGTCATTTAATATCTCTAGGCCTCAGCTTTGTCTTTTATAAAATGAAGAAGAAAGCACTAGATAATCGCCAAAATCCCTTTAAGCTCTAATAATATATGTCAGACCTATGGGGAAAGATGGTATCCTGGGATCAAATCTTTGCCCTAACACTTCTTTCACCAGGTGAGTTTGAATGCTATTTAACAGTAGGTGAAAGGAATGGAGAATTTTTAGCCAGGAAAAAAGACCTAGGGAGGCCATGATAGCTGTTTTGCTATGGAAAGAACAATACATTGGGAATCTGGATGTCCTCAGTTTGAGGATTCTGATTCTGCCCCTTACATCCTCGTTGGACAATCTAATATGTAAAATGACGGAGGAGGATCAAATGTCCTTTAACCAGCTGTAGGATCTATGCTACTATATAGAACAGAATCAGACATTCTACTCTACTTCAGAGGTCAGGACTGGGAGCAATGGGTAAAAATTGTAAAGGCAAATTTAGACTTGGTATCAGGAAAATCTTCCTGACTATTAGAGTTATACCTAAATGAAATGAGCTGCCTAAGGAAGCAGTTGTGGTTCTCCTCAACTGAGGTCTTGAAACAAAGGTTGGATGGCCACCTATCAGCTGTGCTTGCAGAGGACCCTTCTAACCCTCAAGTTCTGTGATTCTGTAATGTCAGCTCTCTTATTATCAGATTCTTCTTCTGTAATGGATGCAATCTAAGGTTCCTTCTAGCTCTATTATTTTGTAATTCTATGATCTTCAAGGAAGACTCCTCATATAGAGAAAGTCTGTAAAAGACAGGCCTATTTGTTTTCGGGGAGATCAACTGAATTAAAGCAATGGTCCTTGCAACTTTGTGAATAAAAATACTCTATGACTAGCAAACAAACCACTACAGCAGAGTAGGAAATATATATATTAGTGGTATCAAAAATCTGTGTGTTCTAAGTCAAAAAGGAATAACTAGGATTAAGAGCTACATTATTATAATCCCTAAATTCAGTCACACCACACAGTCAGTCTCTATTCCAGAAATTGTCTGTAAACCATAAAATGAAGACATGGGGGAAAAAAAAAGGCATAAAACTCCCATCAGCAAGCCAAACATATGTGGCAATGGTGTCAGAAAGGAAAGACAGATTTAGACCAGAGGATAGGCAAGGAAAAAGAGGAAAATTGGGCAGGAAATTAACTATTTCTCACAGATAAATAGTCGTCAAACAAAATAGGCTACAATGAAAATGGCTACCTGAAAGGGTCTTCCTTTTATTCTCAAACATAAAGAAAAGGAAATGTATGAGTAAGCAAAGTGTTAAGTCTAGTGACTAGTATGCTTCACTTATGCTAACAGGATTGTATTTTAACAGGTATTCAATTTATTTCCAATTTGTTGCTATCACCAAAAACAAGACTATGAATGTCTTGGATCTTTACTTCTATCTTAGACCTCACTGTAGTTTTAGTAACAGGATTTATGGTTTAAAGGGTTTCAATAATTCTGGTCACTCTTCTTGAATTTGAACAAATTGTTATCCAGAAAAGTCTGACTGAATTCACAGTTCTATAAATAATGTATTAATGGGACTGTTATCTCACAGCTGCTTAAACTTTGAGTATTCCCCTTTTGGGGGTTATTTTCACCAATTTGGAGAATGTTAGGGGAAACTCGAAGGTCATTTTTTTAAGACTTTTTTTTTTTTGTTTGCTTTTTGGAGGGGGGAAGGTAGGGCAATTGGAATTAAGGCTAATTTTGTGTTAAGTGTCTGAGGCCAGATTTGAACTCAGGTCCTCCTGACTCCAGGACCTGCACTCTATTCACTGTGCCATCTAGCCACTGCTTGAAGGTCATTTTAGTTTCTATTAATAGTGAGCAGGGAAATGTTTTCATATTGTTATTTAATTTGCAATTCTTTTGATAACTGTTCCTTTACTTTGCCAAAGACTATCCAGAAAAAAGGCCCTTGGTCTTTATATATTGATGTAACTTCCTAAAAAGTAGATTAGACATCATTCAGGCCAATGCTCTCCTTTTGTAGGCCAGCCAGTTGCAAAGTGACACACCCCAATTGTAAGCAGTAAAGCCAGGGTTCAAGTCTATGATTTTTTAAGCCAGATCCTGTGTTCTCTGAACTGTACTATGTTACTTCATATATATCATTTTATCAGAGACATGTAATACAAAGTATTTTGTTCCTTACTACAGCATTTCACTTTGTATCCTACCTTAATTTGGTTGTACAAAAGCACGCTACTTTTACGTATTTCATCCCTAATCATACTTGTTAAAAAAGATTATTCTTTTTAAAAATATTAAAAAAAAAAAGAAGGAAGCCATGACCGTTTATATGATATGACCTTTTACAAGTAGTTGTACCCACTTGGACTCAGAGGAAAGAAATACTTGTTAATGGATTACGTATGGTATCAGATGATGATATAAACCTAAGTTCTGCCAAATGTTTTCCGGTTTTCTAAGTAGTTACTGACAAAAAGAGATGGTTTTTCATGAGTTTAGAAAACAATGGGCTACCAGGAAACTATTTACTATTGCATTTGGTCAAACTGTGATGCATCTGAATAAGATGTAATACATTATACAACAATAATTAATAAGAGACATTTAAAGAAAATAAGGAATGAATATAGAATGAACTAAACAATGGAAAGAACATGGACAGACTACCATAAAAGGATATTAAAAACCACTAAGAGGAAAGTGAAAAATTAATAATGGTCCTATAAACATAGCTCCCTCTTCTTGGCAGAAAGGCAGGAAAAAGCATCATAGATAAATGATGTCACAAAATACCCAGTGTCAGGACACTGGGTATTTTAGCTCAACTGTTTCCCTTTCTTACAAAGTACCTGCTTACCTTGTAACAAGGTACCTTCTTTTATAACAAGGTATCTTCTCTTACAGCAATGAAAAATTTTGAATCAAAACACCCAGTGCAGTCAGCAATAACTACAACACTGAGGTGAAAGGTGACTTTTCTAGAAAGACTATGATTTAAAATGAAAAGGACAAAACAGAACTTAAAAAAAAAAGATGCCAAAAAAATGTGTATTTCTTTTAACCCTTGCACTTACTATGAATAATATACACAAATGAGAACTCTTTATATTTCCCTACTCTTCACAGACGTGACTGTGATCATGGGCACTGTAAATACTGCACAGGTACTACATCTCCTCTGTCATTTACACTCTTTCACTCATTTTCATTCCTTCTCTACTGGCTCCCTTTCCTAGAGTCTACATACATGTTCATGTCTTCCCCATCCTCAAAAAAACCTTTACTTAATCCTTTCATCGCAACTAATCATCATCTCGTATCTCTTCTGCTCTTTGTAGCTAAACTCTTCACAAAGATCTATTACAGTGGGTGCCTCCACTTCATCTGTCCTTACTTTCTTTTAAACCCCTATTACAATCTCGTTTCCCATTTTATCTCTCCATCAAAACTGTTCTCTCCAAAACTACCAATGATCTCTTACTTTCCAAATCCAGTGGCCTTTTCTCAGTCCTCACTCTCTCACTGGCCGTTCTGCAGTCTTCGATACTGCAGGCCATTCTTTTCTCCTCGACATTCTCTTCTCTCTAGGTTTTCGGAACATCACCAGCCCTGATTCTCCACCTACATATCAAACCTCCCCTTCCCTGGACCCAAATCCAGAGAAGGGTCTGACAAGGCTCTGTATTGGGCTCTACACTACTTAACCGGTGATCTCATCAATTCGCATGGATTGAATTACCCTCTCCCCATTGATGATTCTTAAGTATGCCTATCCTTCCCTAGCGATTCTGCTTTGCCTCCAATTGGTTTTTAGACAACTCAAACTGGATGGTCAGTAGACATCTTAAATTCAACATTCAATATGTCCAAAGATGAACTCATCTTTACTTCAAAATCCTTCTTCCCTACCTTTCCTATTTAATGGTGAGGGGAACACCATCCCTCCCAGTCCCTCAGGCTTACAAACCAGATGTCACTCCACTCCTGCCTCTCCCTTTGGCTCCCATCACCCATTCTGTTACAAAGGTCGGTCCATTTTGCCTTTGTCATCTCTCTCAAAAATGCCCCTTTCTCTCCTCCAATACCACTGCTGCTCTAAGGGCAGGCCCTCATCACCTCTGGCCTGGATTATTCCCACAGCCTACCTCAGGTCTCTCCGCACTTCAATCCATCCTCCATGCTGGCACCAAAGTGATTTTCCTAAAGCTCAAGGTCTGATCATGTCAATACTCCCATCTCACCCGCCAAATAAACCACAGTGGCTCCTATAGCCTCCAAGATCAAATATAAAATCTTCTTTTTGGCATTCAAAGCCCTTCATTATCCTAGACCCCTCCTACCTTTTCAGTCTGCTTAAACCTTACTCCTTGATACATCCTTTTTGATATAGACACCAATTTCTCATTGTTCCTCAAATAAGACATTCCATCTCTGTTCTGCTTATTTTCTCTGGCTGTCCCACATGCCTGGAATGCATTCCCTCTTCATCTCTGCCTCCTGGGCTTCCTTTAATAGTTCCAACTAAAATCTTTTCCTTTGGAGGAAGCCTTTTCCAATCCCTTTTTAGTACCATCACTCTTAATTATGATCTACTTAACCTTTATATTTTAGTTCCCACTGGTTTCTCTGCTTGGTATTTATTTATCATCACCACATCTCCTTAGCAGGTACCCTATTCTCCCCATATTATCAAGCTTTCTTTTGGGTGTTATCTTCCTCCATTAGACTGTAAGCTCCTTTAAGGCAAAGACTATCTTTTTCTTATTAGAATCTGTAGCACTTAGCACAGTGACTGGCACACAGCAGGGACTTACTAAACATTTCCTGTATTGTATGCTACCCTACTGTATATTAAGCTTGTTCATTGGTTCAAATTTGTTTGCTTGTTGTCTCCGCTACTAGAATATAAATTCTGTGAAGGCAAGAACTGTCTTTTGCCTCTTTTTATATCCCCATTGCTTAGTAAAATGGCTGACACATAGTAGATGCTTAATAAATGTTTACTAACTGACCAACGTGTTTAATTCTACATTGTTGTCTTCTCTTGAATCTTTATTTTGTTGAGTATCTTGCCATGCCAAGCCTCAGCCATGGGTTACTACCATCATTTGCTACCTGTATTAGGAAGGGAACCATGTTTCACAGCCCAATCCTTCAGGAATATGCAATAAAGCAAAGACCCTTGGGATAAAACAGACATTTTAAAGCTTCCTGATCTGTTAACATCCAATAACATAACACTTCCACAATAATCAACTCTTTCATCTTGAAACTTTTCCTATCTCTATATTTCCATCTTTTTGTACACACTGAGACCTGGCTCACTTCTCATGAAACAGCTTCCCGGGCAACCCTTTTTCAGCACTGGTTGAATTTTCTCTCATTCTCCTCCAAGTGATTCATTGGTCATGAAAAGAGTTGGAATATTCCTTAGTGTTCTCTCAGGTTCCTAATGCCAGTTCCAGACTCTTCCTCTACCACCATTATTCAGTAATCTCTTTTACTCTGAGGTTCATTTAATCCATATTGATCCCCTCACTGATTCTGGTGGCCATTCTCTACCAGCCTCCAGTACAATCTCCTTCCTACCCTGCACACTACCAAAAGAACACACTGAGATGGTCATACCTATGATTCTACCATCACCCACAAATACATTACTTCCATTTTCATGAACCCTGAAATTCCTCTATCTGATCATACCATCTCTCTCTCGGTTCACACCACAATGTACAATCCATTCACCCCTCAGTTCTTCCCCAGGCTCTGCCTACATCCTCCTCTCTTCCCCATCCTGATCTTTTGGTGACCCTGTTTAGTCCTACGCTGTCTTCTTCTCTACACAGTCCTTCATCTCCCTTTCCTGCTGAAGATCTTGCCTTGTTAACTCTCAGCTTTGGATCTCTGCCATCATCTGCTGCTTTTGCTCCTACTCACAAGCTGCTGAAGGAAGATAAAGAAAATAATCAAACTATGATAACTAGATTCACTATAAATTTATGTTAAATAATCTCAACTGGGCCCTCATTATGGCAAGGCAATCCATTTACATTTCCCTAACTGACTCATAATCTCATTCACCAGGCTTTCTGAAACCTTTTCATCCTTCCTCAAACCTCCCAGTTTCCTCTCCCACAATCCTCTCAGCTGAGAAACTTGTTTCATATTTCACTGAAAAAAACCTGAAGTCATTCACTGAGTGCTACTTTATTCTCTTCATTTCTTATCATTCAGATATCTTCCATTACTATCTCCTTTACCACATCTCATACGAAGAGGTGGCCTTCTCTTAGTGAAGGCTAAACACCACCACCCCAAAGCACAAGTGATCTTATTCCATCCCATCTCTACCAGATTCCTCCCCCCTCCCTTTTTTCCAACCCTACTCTTTCATTTATCTTCAATCATAGTCACTTTATTGGCTGCTTCTCTAGTGCCTACAAGACATGTCACCATCCTCAAAAAACCTTCACTTGATCTTTTATTCCCATTCCCATTCCATATCTCTCCTCCCTATTGTGGCTAAGATCCTAGTGGAAGCTGGCCACAATATACCCTCAGTTCCTTACCTTTCATTCTGAGCTCTTTGCAGAATGGCTTCTGACTTTATCATTCAATTGAAACAGATCATTCCAAAATTACCTATGTTATCTTAATTGCCAAACACAACAGACTTTTCTTAATCCTTATCCTTCTTGACTTCTCTGTAATATGACATTGTCAGTCACATTCTTTTCATTGACATTATCTTTTCTCTGGGTTTTTCGAATGCTACTCTGTCCTGGTTCTCCTTCCCAAGTGACTCTTCCTTCTCAGTCTCTGGATCTAAATCATAGGTATCTTTTGGAGCTGTCCTGGCACTCCAAATAAAGAGGCTCCACTAAAGAGAAGATGACTCTTCTCTTCCCTTTATTATTTCATTTGGTGATGTCATCAACTTTCATGGATTCACGCTAATGATTCTCAAATCAATTTATCCAGCCCTAACCTCTCCACTGACCTCCCAAGTCTCACATCTTAAACTACTTACTGGACATTTTGAACTCCATGTCCTATAGACATTTTAATCTCAACATTTCCAAAATCAACTCTATTATCTTTCTCTCCAATCTCCCCAATGTCCTCAATTCCCTATCATTGCTGAGAATATAACCACTATCCCAGTTAGCTAGGTTTACAACCCCAACTTCTCTTTATCACTCCCTATATCCAATCTGCTGCCAACTTTTGTCAATTTTTCCTTATAACATTTCCCTGACACCACCCAGGTGCAGGTCCCCATCAACTCATATCTAGATGACTAAAATAGCTTGATGCTTGGTCTCCAAGCCTAAGCTACCAGATGGCAGAATGGAGAGAGTGCTAGCTCTGGATTCAGAAACACTCAAGTTCAAATCTAGCCTTAGACATGTATTAGCTGTGTGACCTCCTTTTGCCTCAGTTTTATGGTAAAATTCACTTAACTTCTCAAGAATTGTGAGGATGAAATGAGGTATTTATGAAATGCTTAGCATACAATAACATAGTAGGCGCTATATAACTACCGAGTGCTTTCACCCTCACCATAACTTAAGTTTTCTTCTTACACTTAGCTGTCAAATTGACCATCCAAAAACACAAGTCTCCTTCTTCTAAAAACTCCAGTGGCTCCTTATCACTTCTAGGATCAAATATAAAACTGTTTGTTTGAGAAAATAAATATCTTCAAAATCTGGTTCCCCTCCTACCTTTCCAGTTTTCTTATACCATATACTTTTTGTACTCCTCTCATACCTTCCCCCCCACCATGTATGACGAAATTCAGTGATACTGGTCTCCTTGCACTTCCTTGAACACTTCTAAACTCTGGATGTCCTGAAACTCTCCCCCTCTTCAGAACTGTCTCCTAACCTTCACAGCTTCCTTCAAGTTCAAGATATAATCCCACCTACTAGGAGAAGAGCCTTCCCTGATTCCCCCTTCATGTCAGTGTTTTGCTTTGCTATTTTCAATTTATCCTGTCAAAAACCTGTTTGTACATAATTGTTTGCACCCTGTCTCTCCCTGTTAGACTGTCACCTCCTTGAGATTGGCAAGGACTATGGCTTTTACCATTCTTCATATCCCCAGCATTTAGCACAGTGGCTGGCATATATAAGTAGGTGGTTATTAATAAATGCTTATTGATTAACTTCTATAAGACTTTTCTTGCACCCTTGGAGTTTTAAATGATATACACAAACTAATGAATACTGAAATTTAGCCTGTCAAATCAGTAACACTAGTTTATTCTGAGCAAAGAAATGTAACTAAATACAATCTTCATTTCTTATCTATTGACATATGCACATCTGTGTTTAAATGCCATGTGTATTCAGTGCTGGTATTAAAATCTGCTTTACACAGGTAAGAGACAAATTCTGAGTCAAATCCCTAATGGAACACCTTAACTTTTCTAAACTCTACAAAGAACACCTGAGGTTCTTGAAAATGGGGGTATCTTCAACACAGCCATAAAGTTGAATTATAAGCAGCTTCCCTTTTTCTTGAGCATTAAGATCTCATTTTGCAGATTTCTGAAATATTTCCTCAATTTCATTAACTCCTACAATTCATTATGTAATTTTTAAGTCTAATCCAATTAGTGAGAATCTGACTTCCTTCTGTATACCTTGAATAGAGAACTTCTATAGTGACATTTTAAAAGACAATAAAATGGTCTGTTAACAAAGAATTCCTTATTTCCTTATCCATTAATGTAACTCCTATTCAGCAGTCAAAAACGTGGAAAGCCAGAGAAGAGTCCTTCTATGACACTAACAAGATGCAAAGGCAGTCTGGCTGGATGGTATTAACCTGGGGAAGAAGATTTTACAAAAGAAAAAATCTGAAGGAAAGAAAAAGAGAACAGGAAGAAGCAATGAAGGAAAATCTGCCTTCAATAATTCTCAGAGTGTTTCTGAAAAAATTTTTCAAGTAAAGGTTGAATAAATTCTGGGACCCAAATAGCCAATCTTGCCACAAATTACAGAAGTACATTCTGTTCTTGCTATGTAAATGAATTGTGAAACTCTAAACCTTTTTATGCAGTGCCAGCAACAGCTGAGATGGACCCGAGAGCTTCTCTGCACTCAATGCACCAGCTCTCATTATAGCCATTCAGGAGCTACTATAGTATAGCTACAAGCTTACAAGAAAAGATTTAAGAGGGTGGTTTCTGGGGTCTTTTCTAAACTCATATGGTGCTGGAAAATACTGTAGCCAAATACACTCTGCCCTTAAGGGTTTTTGTGGACCCTAGTTGACTAAACTGAGATTCAAAACCCATGTTCTACATTAGCGTGCTTCTCCTTCCCACTTGCTCTCATTTTTTCCCCCTTGAAAACCCAAAAATTCATTTGGATTTTGTGACTGACAACTATCAAGTTAGCTATACTCACATGTGGGATAAACTAATTTACAACATTATCATGCCTTACCTTCTGAGCATACAAAACACCAGCTAACATTAACATGTTCATGATTCCTGCAACCCCTCCGAGGGGCAAAATGATTAGGGCAGATGATGCTATTTGATGCAAGGACCTTTGACCCTGCAGCCAGACAGAAGTCATTGGCATGGTAAGCCACAGGACACCGGACACAGCGCATTAGGCGACCTAGCAATACAAGAACATAACAGTTAAACACATATAGACAATTAAATCAAGTACAAAAATAAACAGGTTTCTTCCGTAAAAGGTCAATCTGATAATCCAAAAGAACTATAAACATCAAGAGACCACTATGAAAATGGTTCTTCAACATTTCATGAAAAACAGGTTCAGAAAATCCTCCTTTTTTTCTGTGAAAAATTCCACAGGGTTCTTAATATTAAACTCCTTGAATATGACTTGTCTTTGCTCAGCAGAGAAAGCATATATAAATATACGTGGACCAGTCATGTAACAGTCTAAACTAAAAGAGAGCTTTTGTAATTAGAATAATCTTTGTGTATTTTAATAGTTGGGTATGTGGTTTGCTGAATCCTTCATATCTGCCTCACTCAAGTTTCATCTGACTGGGTAGACAAGACCAGTCTATAATGTTGTTATATCATATAATATCCTATGTAAGGAAATGACCCAAGCAATAAAGGTGAGAGAACTAAATAACAGCAAAAAGATAAAAATTATTCAGAATGTTTTTTCAGCAATTTTGTGGTGCTCTGGGCTGATAACAGTTCATCTACCATACAATTCTTTGCTTAAACTGTAAGTCTTTCTTCTTCCCTCTTCAAAAAAAACCAAAACAAAAACAAATATATATTGGCTTTACTTATAACACATCATATGTGTGAAAAATTCAAATATCTAAATGTGGATGTGACAATGAAACAGACAGATTCTAGATTAAGGGATACATGTATGTCCAGTCAAAGAAAAAGGCAATAGAAATTTCCTTTCATCTGTGGCCCAATGAATAAAAGTGACACAGTGTCAATGTACCTTTAGATGCAGAAAGACTGGCTGGATTAGCAGCATGACAGGTTATACACATGTGAAGGGAGCACCGAAAACCCTTGTTCTGTAGAACAGTTGGTGGATATTTCTGTATACAGGTTTCATGGTAAAACTTCCCACAAAGAGGTAGCAAACACCTTTTGACATCTTCTCCACTGGTTTTACACACAAAGCAGGTGTGAATTCCTAGGAAACAATAGTTTAAAAGAAAAACGTAGGTGGGCAGCAACACAGAGCAAATAAGAACCGGCAAACAAAAGTAAGTAATGAGAAGAAAGAAGCTCTCTATATCACAACTATTTATAGCTTTTATAATAGCAAAATTATTAGAAAAAACGAATGTGTAAAATAATTGGAGAATACCTAAACAGATTCTGGTACAGCAGTAACAGAATACCTTAGACCATATGAAATGGTGCACGGGAGCACACAATCACATTAGTGCATAAAGGCTTCAAAAACTGTTTTTCCTCATAATGAGGCTGTGAGGTAGGTAACAAAAGTACATGAAGAATAGATAAAATGTAGAACACACTCAACTCAAAACGACAGATATGATGTGGCACAGTTAAGAATGCAGAACAACTTATGATAAAAGCAGAGATATTTAATAGTAACACAGAAACAAAGTGTACCTCAAACCCCCCACCACTGGAGGACAAGGAAACACCAGTTTATTACTTTGCTATGTTGAGTGTACAAACTTAAAACTTTATATTATGTTTATAAAATAAACAAAAGATGAATTTACTTGGTATGTTTTGATGCTTAAAACAACTTTGAGAGAGATCCTCTACGTATTATTATCCCCCATTTTACAGATGAGGAAAATGAGACTCAGAAACGACACCCACAAAACTAAAAGGTATTGGGGGCAGTGGAGGATTTGAAACTAGGTCTTTTCTAGCCTTGGGGAAAAAAGTCCTACTCACTATTTTACATTGGCTTTCATCTAGAAGTTACGGTTTTATATTTGATTTTTAAATGTTTTTATGTGCTGATGGTTATTAAGCTTAGAATAAAAGCCAACTGAAAGTAAATAAACAAAATAACCATCATATTATGGAACCTGTCTTTGGTACTTAACTTGGAATGTATTAGGCCCATAGTTATTTATATTATGGCAACATTTCACTATTGATTTTATGGAATTTAAAAAATAAATTCTTCCTAGTTTGAACTGTTCACATCCTTGTCATTTTTAAAAGAGTGGCCAAAATTCTGTATTTTTGCTAGGACTGTACAGGCTGTGACACATAGTGTGACAGTCTCAAGCGGCTTAAAAACTACTTGTGAAATCTGGTAAATATGTGAAAGGAAAAGGTCTGAAAAAGACAAATTTAGGATAGGACTGAGAATGGACAATTTTGTGGTAAGGGCTTTATACCACAAGACTGAATGATACTGCAATATCCATCCTTAGAGAGCTTCAACTGTAAGACAAATTGCTATCTGGCTTTATGCCAAATAATCTTGGACTCCTACTACTTTGTAATTCCAATGATATTGTATTAATCTGGATACAGGATGACTTCCACACTGACCCTGCCAAATAAGCCCTCTTTGAATCAATGAATCAGGCATACATTTAAAAAAAGCTATAGAAAACAGAACCATTTTAGGTATTTTCTAAGGTCAACTCTGGCAGAAACTATGTTTATATTTACAATAATGTAGTGGTCTACATTTGTCTAATAAAAGACAGAAGGTGGGATAAGATCTCTCAATTGTCCCTTTTATTTCTAAAAATCTACTTTTCTATGATTTTAGTGAGGTTATCAATATTTCCTATGAAGCCCCAAATCACATGATATTACATGGAAAAGAAAACCCACCGAAAAGAAATCCCAGAGAACCGGACTTCCAAAATTCCTAATAGAGGTGAGCATTTTTTGTGTACAATATACCTGTTCGACATTCCTTGCAGATAAATTTGCCTTTTGGCATCTCTGTCAGGCCAATGCACTCCAGGTGGAAGGCACCACAACACTGCGCCTCACACAGCAACAACTCACCCACTTTCTCACAGTTCTGTTTAGGAGGAAAACACATTAATCTATAGAAAAACTTAAACAGATAAACTGAACAATATGACACTGTTACTTCAAGTATTACACAAAAAGGATTTGATTGGTATGGGCTTTCCTATCAGTAATACACATGTCAATTCCTTCCATAACTTAAGTCAATTTTTTCATGAGTTGTTGTGGTCCAAAAATTTATCACCATCTGGCTATCCTGATAATGTTAAATTTCTCTTTATTTACATAGGCCTTAGATAAAAGACACAGTCCATGATTAGGATCGTAGATAAATTCAGTAAATGTGATGAAAACCTGAGAGGTTGTTCTCTACTAGGTTTGCCTAAAGGAGTTTCCATGGCTGAGTAAAGATTAATGATAAACAGTTCAAGGAGCTGTGATTTTATCAGGATAAGTATTCCTTTTATGCTGATGAGACTACAATCAGTTCCAGGTCTGAACAGAGAGCATGTCAATATGACCAAAGCATTTACCACCTTGTAGCCAAGCATGTACACGGAAGCTGTGCTAGACAACAGCTAGACTAGTAGGCCACATAAGAGTTTGAACTTCCAGGCATAGCCTGCATATTGTGATGAAGCATTAGAAGCCTGTTAAGGAAAGTTGTTCCAAGACTTCAATCAGATTTTGTCTGTGTGACTATACCCACACCTTAGAAGATGCTTTTGTGATATGTTGTGTCCAAAATTTTGTCTGGTGGCCAATTCTCCAGTGCTGTCTTACCAAATGTGGTTAGTCTAGATCTCTTTTGAATGTGGACTACTAAACTACTTAAAACATTAGTTTAAGTGGTAATTTTTATTGCATCTTTTTATACCTTAGGATTAGAAAATTTAAATAAGTGATCAATATTACAAAAAGAAGGGACAAAAGTATGCAGTTCAGAGACTGGACAGCCAAAATAATGTTTATAAAGCAGGACCTGCCAGCAGGTAGTTTGCAAATATTAATTGATTTGACCTCATTTTTTTCAGGAAGAGAGTCTTCTTAAGGGAACATTTTCAGCAAGATCACATTTAGTACACAGAAGACTTCTACCTGGCAAACATTTTCCTTGAGAGCTGCTCCTCCACCACGTTCAGCCTGTATTTTTTTAGATACAGGCATCCCATGATCATGTTCCACACTCTCTTCTATGGCATCTTTGGGGCTTGTAGTAGTCCCAGGAGTAACTGGTTCTCCCTTCAAAGAGAAAAAAAATCCCAGGACACTTGGATCATTGGTATCTTTTCTATCTGACCACCCCCTCCCCACTGGGCTGCTATTTGTCTAACCATAAGCACTTACAGATGTTCAGCCAATCACGCGGGCGGACTGCATGCAATGTTAGTTCTAACCCTGCTGTGATTGGGCAGGTAGTGAGCGCCTCATGCCCTGGCACTAACTGCTCTGAGGCTGTTCCACTGGAACTTTTTGAGCTGTTCCATTTTAAGGTTTCACTAAGGGAGAGAAAACATTCTTAAGTTCATTTGATTATTTATTTTTCCTTCCAAGTTGTGTTCTCTAAAAAATGCACCATTTGGGCATTTCATTCTTTTTGTCCTGGAAAGAAATGGTCCTTTTACCAAAGTTGGTTGACATGGACCTATATAGTCCCAGGACTCCCTGAAATGACCAAAAAGTCCTAAAAGCATCAAATTTACTTTGATGCAATGTAAATGAACGGACTTTGATTTTAAAATCAGGTTTAGTTTTTCTCCCAAACTAGTACTATTCTTTGAAGGTTTAAAAATACTTTAGGAAAATCAGCATGTGGTAGTCTTAAGTAGACTGAACTGTTTTCAATAAGGAGAATATAAGTGGAGTAAGTATGAATCCACTCAAGACTAAATGTTTATTTAAAATGAAATCATATGAAAAATTTTGCTTAATATTTATAATTTTGCCTCATAATCCTAACACCTAAAGCACATAATGAGATCTTTAGAAATGATTAGGCCCATACATGCCATTCTACGATATTATTTAGGCAAATGTATTCTATATTTTACATGGCTGCATCTTTCTATTAATAGTTAAAGGAAACGAGTAAAGAGAAGTGATTGGTAAAGGGGGTTCCATTAGGAATGTACATAGCCTAGAGCCCAACTGTACCTCAGAGTTTTGAGCCTCCCGTGAAGAGTCTTCATTTCTCACTTTCTTACAATGTGCAGGAACATGTCTCTGTCTCTTTCGCTTCCTTTGCTTTTCAAAGACTTTGTTTGTACCTGTAACAAGAAAAAGAAAATGTTAACCTTCAGAAGAAACTGTTACCTGCTTTCTCAGGTAAAAAGTCATACTGCATTGTAGTAATGGACAAATAAAATCAAATATACTACTGTTTGACATTTTCCTTAAACACAGTTAATAAGGATCACAACTGAAATGTGCTAACATTTATTTCATGTCTTCTTTAGGTGACTAAATGAGGAACATGGAATATTAGCTATTGGTTAAATGTGGCTATTCATCAAGACAATAATAATTTCCTGTCTTTTAGCTAGTAAAATTCCTAGTGCTATTATCAGATCTCTGAAACCATAAAAAAAGGAGAATGCTCTCCAGAGAGGTTCATTCCTAATATCTCAGGTAAATCAAGAGAGAAAAGTTAAAATATAATTCAAAATTCAGGGATAAGTAAAGAAAAGCTTTCAAACAGGATATATAACCATTTGTTTTCAATGTTGTAGAAGAGATTCCTATTCAGACCAATTTTAAAACACAGGATTTCAATTTTGTGTTTCTATGATTCTTTTTTTTGGAGGGCAATTGGGGTTAAGTAACTTGCCCAAGGTGACACGGTTAGGTTTTTGTTTGTGTGTGCATTAAGTGTCTGAGGCCGGATCCCAACTCAGGTCCTTCTGACCCCAAGGCCGGCGCTCTACTCTCTGCGCCCACCTAGCCGCCCCTGTTTCTATGATTCTGTAGACTCTTTTTAAGGGCACCAAAAAAAAAAACCCTAAAAAGGTCTAATTGAACTAAAAAATAATTTTGTTAAAAACAGAAAGTCTATATTTAGTTATGTTTCTTTTAGAATATACAAGGCTTGAAATTTTATAAAATATTTTTAAAATGCTTAGAAAATAGGACTTGTCTTGACAAATTATTATTTCAACTTTACATTCTAACAGGTGAGCTGTGAAAACAGTAATACCCCCACAATATCACTGGGTAGCCACAGATTTCAGGTAGTGATTTAAACAAAGTATCTCAAAAAATGCTTGTGATGATGAAGAGACCATAAGCTAGATAATAGTATTATTGCTTGGAAACAGATCTAAAGACTGATGATTAATTGATGACTGTTAATGTGGAAGAAGTTCCCTAAGACAGAGCAGCAGGACTCTTTATCATTGGATGTGTTATAGTCAACATTTTTCAATAACTTGAATGAAGACATAAAGATGGCATACCAACGAAAATTGAAAATAAGCATATTGATTGATATACTCAAGCTATAAAAGAATTCTGAAAAGTTAAGAACAATGGCCTAAATCTAACAAGGTTAAGATTTGATGGCTACTTTGACCTTTTAAAAAAATTAACATACAAGTAAGTATAGAATGGATGATACATTTAAGACAGTTCATCTGGGGGAAAAAATTTGAAATTTAGTGGAATCCAAGGCTCCCTATGAGTCAAGAAACAGAAGCAATGAAAAAGTTAATGCATCTCAAGTTGCATTAACAGAGGAAGAGCAAAAATGAAGTTTAGAATCCTTTTGAAAATGGTCCTAAACAGATTACAACTGTAGTATGGCTCAGTTTTGGGCTATTTTACAAAAGATCCTGACAAGGTGGAGCATATGAAGAGAAGGGTGATCAGATTGGTGTAGTGACTCAAAACCTTGCTACATGAAGAGGTAATGAAGTAACTGACATGAAGAAAAGAGAAATTAAACTTATTCTGCTTGACCCTAGGAAGAATGATGGGTAGAAATTGCAGAAAGATAGTAGATTTTTGCTTCACATGGGGGAAAACTTCCTGCAAAGAGCTGTTCCAAAAAGGAGAAAAGGACAACCTACTGAGAGAGTGGTCATAGAATGCAGCATTCTAACAAAGGCTAGACAAAGGGTGGTGATGCTATATTGGACAACACAGTGTAATAGCTGACCTTTAAAGTCCTTTCCATTTCTAACAGTGAATAGCTCTAGACTACAATTTTATAGCAACAGAAGCCACACCAGAAAAAAGGTAATATTAACTGAGTCAGTTAAAGAAATAATACCATGTATGACCACATATAACTGTAGTCAATTTTTCCTCCCTTTTGGGGGTTTAAACCTATGATTTCATGTGTGTGGGCTAAATGTACAAAGTGTCCCTGACAATTCAGATGATCAAATGCACTGTAATTTAAGAATTCCAGACACTGGGCAGAACACCGAAAGGTTAAGTGACTTGCTGTGATTACACAACCTTTGGCAGATACATATGCTTAGCACATTAATATGTACTTCTTAATAAATGCTGTCTATATCTCTTTGGCAGAAGTTCATGTCATTCTTCCTGACTCCAAGACTCCTTCTCAGTATTTTTAATCAGTCAAAAAAATTAAACTGTCAATATTCTACTCTCTATATAATTTGACTTCACAAACTTTTGACAGGAACCAAAGGAATTCAGTTCTGCAAATGCAGTATCTATAAACTAGTCTATTCTTGTGAAAAGAATAGATAGACAACTATGTGACTAAGGATGGGGTTAAGGGAAGTTGGCAGGGAGAGAAGGCAAGTTCAGAGATGACCAAGCAGGAGACCTAAGTCTATCTTTATATGATCTCTCTTCAGGAAAGGCTTTATAACTGTTTACTGACGTGACCAAAAAGAAGGAGTTGATATATTAAGTAGAATTATATGCAACAGGACCATATATACCCCTTCCAGTATATGTAAGCTCAAACTATACCAAATACCATACTTTGTGCATTTTAACTGAAATTCTCAATCCCTTTTTATGAAAAGGGATTATTTGAGGGATATCATGAAAAAAAAATCATGTAAAAAGGCAGGATTATAGAAAGTTCACTTCATAGTTAGCCATTTCATTCTATGTAAACTTGAATAATTCTAGACATAACATATCCCCATAAGGAAGACAACTATAAAGAAAAAAAGATACCACACGAAACATCAATATCTCAGGTACTTCTCCCCTTCTGTGTCTAGAACACTTACCTTCACCAAACTCCAAAGATGTGAGCGCTGTACATGATCCAGAAATATCATTCTCCAATTGACCAGTATTATAACACTGTGTAGGAGCAAGATAAACATCATTCTGAGTTTTACAATATGGGAGAATTTGTTATAAACATAAGAATTTACTTTACTAATGAAAGACTCAGCTAGCAGTTAATGAGTGAGTAGAGATAATGGTAGCATTACTGGGTTTTAAAAAATTGACTTCTGAGGTAATTATCACGTAAGTGATCATGGGCAAGACACTGAGTTTCTCTGGGCCTCAGTTTTCTCATCAGTAAAATGAAGGAGCTGAATTAACTTAATCTGTAATGGCCCAACAATAAACTCTCTTCCTAGTAAAGAAGAAAAACAACTGAGTGGAACCAGGTTAAGTCCCAAATCAGTAAATTAAATTATGTAGTAAAAAAATTCAAAGCAGAACTTGCCTTACAAACCTATAAAAAAAGAACGAACTATTAGTAAGAGGCACGTAAAATTCTATGTCTCAGCATTTATATAAGTGTCTGTGCATGGTACAGACTGATAGCTCTATAACTGTAAGGTAAGGTGGAACATTCTTTTGGGTTTAAAGTTCATTAGAAGTGGTCTGTCATAATTCCAGATCAAATAAAATAAGGTATTTAAAGTACCCTGTAAATCCCAAAGTGAGATATTAAAATAAGTTACTGTTATTATTGTTATATCTGCTAAAACACTAATTTCAAATGAAAGTGTATGCACAAATACCCAAGACACTGAGATCAATAGGCTTTCTGCTCTACAACTATCATACACTAGCCTGTTACTTGAAAGTCAGCACAACAGACAGTAGTAGCATTAGACCATAATGAAATAAGGTCCTTGGGTTTCCAGTTTCAGATATTAACACACACACACATCTACCAACTCAAGAGAAAACATTTTCTATAATAAAAGAATACAGATGTATGTGCATATGTACTTCCTCTGCTATTACAGCTTCATAAGTGAGCTAAATGTTCTTAAGACCATGAGACTGCCAAAATGCTAGATGTTCCTCATCTAGACATTCTAATATTTCATGGATATGAATTAAACACCCACGTTGTCCACCTATTATCTATAACTTGCTGGGTGATATGCCAACCTACTTTTCTGATGATCCATGTAAGGAATAGTGCTTTTTTTTTTTAAAAACAATTTCATCTTATTGATCATATGTACCAGCTTATTTATATGACATGTATTACATCAAGTACCCTCTGAGTAACCCAAAATTCTGAGACATCTGTAAAATAAGGCTATGGATCAAAGTATACCAAAAGAGTAGCAATATTAAAAAAAATATGCTTTGTTGAAGAATAGGCTCATTGAAAGCACTGCATAATTTCCACAAAGCAACAAAACTTTCTCTTCCTTCCTATTCAATTCTGTACCCAGCATTCCAAATTCTAGTCCATGATATACATACAGATTATGAGACTTATGGAAAGCACATTCAATTACACAGCATAATCTCGCCAACCTGCTTGAGTTTCCATCATGGCTTTTTGCTGTTTCTCTTGTTTTTAGGATTAACTGGGCTATTGGCTAATGCTGAGGTACCTTTGCATTCTCATAATGAATCCAAACTTGGTCAAAATGAATTATTTGCTGAGCAAATTGCTATTGCATTGCAAGGATTTTCAATCAATATTCCTCTGTCAAATGGGCCTTTAGGATCTTGTTCTCTTTCTAGCTTGAGTATCAAACCACATATTACTGATAAAAATTATGAGTGAGATTTGGCAAGAGATATTCTTATCCAAACTGGGGTTAAAAGTGATCACAACTGCCCTCAAAAAAAAAAACAAAAACAAAACAACAACAACAACAAAAACAAAAAACAAAAGTGATCACAAACTCCAATATAGACAACTTAGGACCATAAATTTAGAGATGAAAGGGCCTTATCCAAAATCAACTATATGACCCCTTAAAGCAGGGTTATGTTCAACATCACTGATAAGAAAATTACAAATTAAAAAATTAATAATAAAAGGGAAATCAATGTTAGAAGAACTATAGGATGACAGGAACATTCATATAAATTTTTTTTTTAAATAAAGCAATTGGGGTTAAGTAACTTGCTCAAGGTTACACGACTAGTCATTATTTATGTGTGGGTGCTCATTTTCTGAGGCCTGACTTGATCTCGGGTCATCCCAACTCCGAGGCCGGCGCTCTTACTCACTGCGCCACCTAGCCACCCCTTTGGGCAATTGGGGTTAAGTAACTTGCCCAAGGTTACCATTCATATAATTTTATGAGACAAAGTTAAGAAGCTTCTCCAAGAAAGAAAAAAATCAATGAAGAGAAATTTAATAGTAGCCAAACAAAACACACACACACACACACACACACACACACACACCCCTTTACATTAACTATCCATAATATCTAAAATATAAAGAGAATGGACAAAAATATATGACTAAAGATCATTTCTTTAGAGAGAGTTAAAAGCTGCAAAATATAAATGACCATGCGAAAATAGAGGCAGTACAGTCTAGCATTAATATTACACTCGGAGTCAGGAGATCATGGTTCAAAGTTTGTTTTACAGATTACCTGTATGACCTTGGGTAAACATTTAACTTGTCTGAGACTCATCTGTAAAATGGGACAGACAACCTCTTAGATCCTTTCTAAACTCTCAATGTGTGAAACCATGAACATGTTCCACATCAGTGATAACTAGAAAACTGCAAATTGGAAAAGATAAACAATAAATTGGAAGTTAATGTTGGAAGAACTATGTGAAAGCAGGACCACTAATATACTTTTATGAGACTAATGTATTAATCCACTAAACCAGGGAAGGATAAAGCACAGAAAGAGAATTAGACACCAATATAATTTATGAACAGTGTTTCAAAAATTTTAAATAAAATCTCATCAAACTGACTACAATTATTCATTGAAGAAATTGTCATGACCAAAATGGCATTAATACCTGAGATACAAAAACAGTTCAACCTTAGAGGTACAATCAATGTAATAATATTAAAAACAAAACAAGCAAACTCATGATTATCTTGATAGATTAAAAAAAGGCATTTGTGCAAAAAAACAAAAACAAAAACAAAAACAAAAACAACTCAAAGTATTTGAATCAAGGGACTTTTTTAATATAAAAATTACTTTAAAATAAATGCAGCATCACATGTAATAGGGATATACGAGAAGCTTTCCCAATAAATACTGGAGTAAAGCAAGGATGTAGACTCTTCCCCCCCATGCCATTATTTCATGGAGTTCTAGAAGTACTGATAATGAAAAGTTAAGAAATTAAAAGCACAAAGATAAAGGAATAGATAAAACCATTCCTATTTGATAATGATGTGATGATTTGCTTTAAAAAAAAGTTAGGGAATCTAATTGAGAAAATTAATAGTTTCAGCCAAGTTGTAGGATCACAAAATAAGAAGCCCTCCAATATCAAAAAAGCTATCAAAAGCTAACAAAACCCAAGAGGCAGTAATAGGAAGGGAAATGCCATTCCAAACAACTACAAAATGCACACATTATCTGGGGATCAATTTACTAACATATACAAAATACTTGTATAGATTCTATTACAAAGTACTCTTTAAAGAAAAAAAAGAACTTAAATAGCTAAGGTAATATTCAGTGATCATGACTGTGCTGTGCTGAAATCAAATACCAATGCTACTAAAGTTAATTTACAGTTTTAATCTATCAAACAAACTAGCAAACAAACTATCAAAGGGATGCTTTTATGTAACTTTAATAAAATAAAACAATTCATTTGTAAAAATAAAAGATGCAGAATATCAAGGGAATTTATGAAATGATGAAGGAAGAACAACACATCAAGACCCCAAACTATACTATAAAGCAGCAGTCATTAAGACCATCTGGTACTGGTTAAAAAAATATAAGTAGATCAATGGAACAGGCTGGGCAAGAGAGAAACAGAAACAATAAACTTACTGAACTAGAAAACATAAATTACTTTGGCAACTCCCCATTTAATAGAAACTGGGAAAACTAGAAAGGAGTCAAAAATTAGGCTTATGCCATATTCTATAACATATCATAAACAGACAAGTGATACTCTAAAGAGCATACTATACACACACGCAAAAAGAAAAATAGATCATTCCCTATTCAGAGCTATGGGTAGGAGATATTTTCTTAAAAATAAGGGACAGAGATATAAAATAGATTAACTGTAAGAAGTAACTATAAGAAATTGAAAAGTTTCTGCACAAAGTTGATGGATCTAGGATCAAAAAGAGGTTGGATGGGGAAAAAACACCTTTGAATCAAATTTCTCTAAGAGTTTGATAAGATATACAATTAATATATGTATATAAGATTAAAAGCTCTTCCCCAATAGATAAGTGGTCAAAGGATATGATCAAAGAGTTCTCAAAAGAACTACAAAGTATTTACAACCACATGAAAGAATGCTTCAAATCGGGGGTGGCTAGGTGGCGCAGTGAGTAGAGCGTCGGCCCTGGAGTCAGAAGGACCCGAGTTCGGATCTGGCCTCAGACACTTAATGCACATACAAACAAAAACCTAGCTGTGTGACCTTGGGCAAGTTACTTAACCCCAATTGCCCTCCAAAAAGCAAAAAAAAAAAAAAATGCTTCAAATCACCAGAGCAGGATGTTGCATACATAGTCACATAGGATCATTTCATTGGCTGCTTTTGCTTAACTATTTTTCTTTGTGAAAGGTGGGATTCACTCCTTCGAGCTGGATCTGAGATGATCCCAGAAAGTGATCAAGAAGTGATAATGAAATAGAAATAAATGACATCAACAAAAGGTTATTTTTTTTAATAATCATGTTTTGTTTTTTAATTTTTTTGCTTTTTGGAGGGGGGAGGGCAGAGCAATTAGGGCTAAGTGACTTGCCCAAGGTCACATGGCTAGTAAGTGTTAAGTGTCTGAGGCCAAATTTGAACACAGATCCTTTTGACTTCAGGGCTGGTGCTTTATTCACTGAACCACCTAACTGCCCCGATTTTTGTTTTGTTTTTCTTAAGGTAACTGATGGGGATATACAGTGTCAGATAATGCTAAATATAAACCATATCTACCACATAAACCATAAATACCAGTGTTTTGTTATAGTCAAATTTAAGGAAGTATAGCTTATATTTGAACTAATATTAAATTCAGACAAGTACTTATACTAAATTTAGAAAACTAGAAACGAAATGTTCAGTTTTCCCTTTTCATGAGCTAATGAAAATGATAAATCACACTAAATAACTAAGAATGCTAAGAGATCTTTGGAGCTTAGATCAGAAGAGCACTTCTTGGGGTAGCTACTTGCTAAGGAAAACAAAATGATTGCTAATGGTGGTAACATAAAAATCCTGTGAATATAAATATTATTATTCCCATTTTTATAGATAAATAAATTGAGGCTTAGAGTTCATGACTTGTATGTCTTCACACAGACAGTTCCAGGTCCTCCCTGTTCTTTTTAATTTCTCAGGTCACCTGATTTCCATAAGCTACCTTCCATAACCTAGTCATCACTGGACAGTTTGACAGGTTTTGAAAAATTCCATAAAAGGCCCCAATATTCAGAGAAAGCTGATTGTTTCATAACTACCTAATTTGTTTCACAATTGCTTATCAGTATAATAACAAGGAGAGTTAGAAGGCAACCCCGGCCAGACTAACAGGACTACATGCAAAAACATTTAAAAGGAACTTCTTCACGCTCCACCAAACATCTCAGTTGTTAGCTTGGATCCAGTCCTCCAAACTAAACCACCATTCTATTTCTTGTTCCTGTACAAAGACTGATACCCAATCCTATGTCCTTAGACACTGGGATGCTTCTGTAGCAGGTAACTTACTCCTTGTAGTTTGGGTCATTCTTCAAATTCAAAGGCTACTGAAGGAAGAAGGGAGCTGGGAAACAATTCTGGTAGATGTTTCCAGGAAGAAGGCCAACTGAGCAACAATATGAAGACTCAAAGTCTAGACAAGAAAAGACTCAAGAACAGTTCAGTTTGCTGGAGGCTAGAAAATGTCAAAGTAGAGTACAAGGTAAGGCAATAAAGGTCATTCGTTCATAAAGGTAGCCATAGGAGTCCTTTTCTCTCGTTCTGCCCTTTTATTCAATGTTTCATGCCATTTATGAAACTATTCATTCAATTACCTTGACCGTAAGATCCACATTTCTATCATTACTGTAAAATTCTCCTAATTAAGCTATCACTTCATCTCCAACCCAAACTATCTACTATTGTTTTGCACAAGTCATATTTAATGTCTCTGCATCTCTTCTATTTTTTTCCTTTTCATTTCTACTGCCAATAACTAGATCTGGCAGGGAAGGGCTATTTAAGAATATGGGGACAATAAAAGATAATGAGGGAAAACTGTTTCAGGAACACTCAGGAAATACAAGATATGACCCTGGCAGTAACAGAGGACATGTTCTGAGAAGCCATGAGAAAAGAATTCCTGCCAAGATGGCTGCCTGAAAAAGAAAAACTGTAATGTGTGTGAGACTGATTAATGACTAAGAAATACCATGATAAATTAAATTATATCTACCCCAGAATTTGTCAAAAAGAAAAGACAGCCAGAAACCCATGGGCAACAGGAAAGAGATCTGCTCTAGGAAAGCAAGCCCAGAAAAATAAGAGACAGGACATAACCTGAAGGTCTATATATTTAGAGGGAGCAAGAATCAGGGTCTTCCTGACAAAGTCCCAGCATGTACAACTTGGGAATGCTGTGAAGCAGCCATGGGCAGGAGCATAACACAATGTGTGTTGCTTACCTGAATGGGACTGTAGCTTTCGTATCACAACCCCAAGAACAAAGGTTCTAAGGTATCTAACCCTCTGACCAAGACACCATAGAGGGCTCTGAAGATGCAGAGCTCTGAGTCTCCAAAATACAGGAGATCTGATCCCAGGAGGTAAAGGTCTGATCCTGATTCTTAGCAAAGAAGTGCAAAAACCTAGAGGACCCAATGTAAAACTAAGCTGGGAACCCCAAACCAGATGGTAAGTAGAGAGCAGAGTCTAATCCTGACTGTCCTTCACATTCCCTTTTTCTGCTTCCTAAATTAGGAACTTAGTTCCTAATTAAGTAACTAAAACTAGAGAGATGAGTAAACCTCACAAATACAAGAGCAATTCTACAACTTCAAGTTGAGATTGAAATGAAAAACTGGATTTTCTAAGTCTACCTAAATGCCTATACGAGATAAAAAATGAATTAACACTCTAAAAGAAAGAACTGGAAGGAGAATATAAAATTTACTTAAAAGATAAAGTAGCAAACTGTGTGCAACACATGTACTCCCTGAAAACAATGTACCAAAGAAAAAGCAATGGCTCCATCAATTACCACTTGAAAGGAAGGGTATGGAATACTAAGAATGCCATGGCCAGAATTCTAACCCCTATGTCAAAGGAAAAATAATTTAAGTCTCTCAAAAGAAAGCAGTTCTAGTACCAAGGATCTACTGTCAGAATCACGTAAAATGTGGAAGCTTCTATAATAAATGAGAGAAAATCTTGGAATACAACATCTCAAAAGGCAGGAAAAAAATTTAAAATGAAGACTAATTGACCCGGCAAAGCTGACTATCATTCTCCAGTGAAAAACAAACAAACAAACAAAACAGGCCTTTAATAGATTAAAGGACTTTCAAGCACTTCTGATTCGAAGACTAGAGCTAAGAAGGAATGTGAAGTATAAGCGCAAGAGTTCAGAAAAATTTCAACAGGTAAATTTATTTAAGAACTGCAATAGAGCTATACAGATTCTCCTAACTGGAATGTGTGAGAAGACACAAATATGAAGGAAGGGGTAGGGGAAACAGAGACTGATGAACTTTATTGTTATCTGAAACAAACCATGAAAGGGTTGCAGACAATACATTTTTTCCAGTCTGATTTCCTCCTCCTCCTTTTTCTATTCCCCCACCACTACTAGGTTATTAAAAAATACAAACTCAATAGGGAAAGAGGTAAGCATAAAGGATAAGGGCTTAAAGCGATTGGCTGGGACTTCTCTGTTTTTGACAATTAGGACATGGCTGAACAAATTATGATATATGAATGGGATGAAATACTATTGTGCCCCAAGAAATGAACGTTGTTCTTCTTGGGTGGTTTTGACTGTTTCCCAATTTGGGATTTTCTTAGCAAAGATACTACAGTGGTTTACCATTTCCTTCTCCAGGTCATTTTACAGATAAGGAAACTGAAGCAAACAGGGTTAAATGACTTGCCCAGGGTCACAGAGCTAGTAAGTGTCTGAGGCCAAATTTGAACTCAGAAAAACGAGTATTTCTGACTCCAGGCTTATTATTTTCCACTACACCACCTATTTGCCTAATAAAATTATTAGTGGGGCATAATAAAGGATGAAATATTCAGGTAAGAATGGAAAGATATATACGAACTTACACGAAGAAACCTAAAATAAGCAGAAGTAAAAAAAAATATACACAATGATAACAACAATGTAACTAGAAATAACAAAACAAACGAAAAACTGAAGGATATGTAATTCTAAATGACCAAGTGTGACAGGTAGAGAACCTATGCCTGTGGAACATTTCATATAAAGACCAGTGGTTGTGTCCATTAGTTTTGCTGATTTGCTTTTTAACCTAAGCAGGGTGGCAGCTTTTTGTGCTGTTTTTTTTTAAAGAAAACAGGACTTAGCTTTCAGAAAAGAAAAATTTAGACTAATGTTTCTCAATTCCTCTAAACACTTACCAAAGTAAAATAAACTATTTAGGGTTATAAATTTGGAGCTTGAAGGTAATTTATTTTAACCTACCCATTTTCCCATAAGGAAAATGAAACCCAAGTAGATGATGTGACTTGGACAAGGTCATACAGGTAGTAAACTATCAGAAGTCAATGTGACTAACCCCAGAGAAAATACTCTTCCAACATTATACCAACATTTTCCTTTTGCAATTTTTCTACTACAGAGGGTCATGATGATCAAAAATATCATCTGCACAAACAGAAGATAATAACAACACATGCAAATGTTTCATGTTTCAGGAAAAAAATTACTGCTTTGAACAATAACCTGAAAATTCCACAACTACATTTCTGGCCTTGTACTCACATAAAATAGGTAACAGGTTTCATCCATAGTCAGCAGGACCATCTCCACAAAAATTTTAGTAAACAATTTCCTATTGTTTTCAGTAGTTTTTCAATGACAAAACTAGTACTTTGGGTTGGTTGTCATCCTTTGTTCTCAAGGAAGACCAAAATGACATCACTATGCTAGAGTGAAGTTTCAGTGTGTCTGACTGTTGCTGATCAGACCAATATGGTTGGGCATAAATGAACATTTGGGGTGGATTCTCTAAATCTGCCCATCCTGAATTTCCTTCGAGCTGTTTCAATTCTGGCTTGCTCACAGAGCACAGCACCTTCTCTGATGAGAGCTTGTCAAAGTTAAGAGAGACCGTAAAAAATAAGATTATATAATTAGAGTAACCAAATTATTACTTTGATTCACTGATCTAGACTTGGGTTACATACCTAGGTGTGTTATAGGTGGGGTGGGGGGGAAACTGTTTAAAAGTATCTCATATCCACTCATAATAGCAAAAACCAGGAAACAGACACTGAAATGTCTGAACAATTAATGGAATAAAAATATAATGAACTATATTACAACTAAGTGGCACAGTGAAGAGAGCCAGGCCTAGAGCTAGGAAAGCCCTGAGTTCTAATACTACCTGCCTTCTCAGTAGTGAAGTATTAGTATTCACTAAAAGGAGGCACCTTCTTTTGTTTTTTCTTGGGGGCAAATATCTGATCATATTTCTCTGTATATTCCAGAAGCCATAGGCTTCTCAGTATTAGTGATGTGACCCCAGGCACATCACCCAGTTTGCTCATTTCTAAAACTGGGTGATAATGCCAACTACCACACAAAATGGTTGTAAGGATCAAAAGAAACAATATGTATAAAGTATTTTGTAAACCTTAAAGCACTATATGTCAAGCTCCTATTATTGAGACTAAGAAATGACATATACCCTGAAAAAGTTCTGTCATCAAGAGAGTTGTAGCCTTTAACTGACAGCACGGTACTAAAAATGATCAGTTCTTTTCAGCTTTGTTTTGGGGGGGGGGGGGGGAGGACGGGGAGGTCCGGGAGACTCTCTCGAAGTTGACTGTATTTATATTCTTGCCATTACTATGCGTATTTTTCTATTGATTGTGCTATTTTCACTCGGGATCATTTTAACTAAGTCCTCCTAGGTATAAATTCATAACATTCATCATTCCTTACAGCATACCAATATCACATTACATTGAAATCTTATCAATATGTATTAAGCCCTTCCCTAATTGTTAGGCCTATTTTTAAAAATATTTTTCTTAGCCGAAATAACGCTACTGTGAACATTTTATACATATATTGTCATTTTTTTTTTTTGGTAACTTACTAAAGTGGAATCCTTGGTTAGAAGCAGATGAATTTAACATGCCCAATACCAAATTCGTTTTCTCCAGAACACCTGAATCACTTCAAAGCTTCCCCTCTTAAAAATGAGCTTTCTCACTTTTTCTTATTAAATATCTCTGCTAGCTTGATGGATAATGGAAATAATACCTCAGAATTGCTCCCTCTCTGATTTTTTTTTGTGATGTTGAACATCACATTGTACAAGGTTTTGGATATTCTTCTGTTCATTCTTGAAAACTTCTTATCTTTTGTCTCTGAGGGGAGGGCTCTTAATGTTATGGATTTTCAATGTTCTAGAGATTTTGGGTGTCAAGATTTATGATACAGATATTTAACTCAAAGATTCCTTCCAATAATATTTGAAAATTCTTCTGATTTAGCTGCACTGATTTCATTTATTCATTCATGCAATCTTTGAGTTTATGTTGTCTATTTTTCTTTCATGGTCTCTGGTATTCCATGTCATAAAATGAATTCTTCATATTAATTGTGATTTAACCACTACCTTATATGCTTATTACTTTACTGCCAGTAGTAATAATAGTGCTTACTATTTAATAGAAATGACATCTAGAACCGAAACTTTAGAAACAGACAAAAAGGTTTTGGAAACGTTTAGAGATTGATTTTCAACTTTTTTCAACTTTTAAATGTTGATTCCTTTACTTTGTATATTATTTTAATTTCTGAATATATTCTTTAACCATTCCCCTACCCAAAGAGTCATTCCTTACAATTAAGAATTTAAAGGAAAAAAATCAGTTTAGCTATTAACCAACACATTTAAGTGAGTCTCAGATTATATGTAATAACCACATTTCTGCAAAGAAGGAAAGAAGTACATTTTTTTTTCTTTTTGGAGGGCAATTGGGGTTAAGTAACTTGCCCAAGGTCACACAGCTAGGTTTTTGTTTGTGTGTGTGTTAAGTGTCTGAGGCCGAATCTGAACTCAGGTCCTTCTGACTCCAGGGCCAGCGCTCTACTCACTGCGCCACCTAGCTGCCCCAAAAGTACATTTTCTTATCTCTTCTTGGTGACTCATTATTAAACTCATTTGACTACCTTCCAACTTTAAGGATTAAAAAAACCCATACCTTTCTAAGGAGTGTCAAATCCCCCCTTTTGGGCATAAATCCAGGGTCCAAATCATTGGATTCAAGGAGCTTTTTTGTTGGCTTCCTCTGACGCTTACTTTCATAATTTCCTGAAATATAATTTCTCTTTATTAGCTTAATGTAGACAATGACAACAACAACAAACTAGGTATAAGCTACTGGTTTTTCAAGTACTTTTAACTTAAATCCAACTTATATCTAGCATCATATTTATAAATACACTCAAATGACTTAACCTATTCTAAGTTCATTTTCTTTTACCTGATAAACCAGTCTGTATATAGGATGAATGGAAATATATTCTAAACACAGTTACCTAAAGGTCGATGTTGTCTATTAAGACTATAGCATGCCTGTGTTTAAATTCTTATTGCATAATCTCTGAGTAATGATGATAACATTTGCTTTCCCCCAAATCAAAACCTTGAAATGATTACAGAGAGAATACTTATAGTACTATATAGGTAATTCAATGGTGGTAAGTTATTTCTGTCCCCTTTATGCTATGTCTGTTTCTCATCTGAACACAATTCATATAGAACAAGAAACGTTTATATACCCAATACACCATAATACTGAGATGACCAAAAAAAAAACCATAAGAACTCTATATAGACTTTCACCCCCATCTCACAGTCTTGTTAAAAAAATGCATTACTCTATTTTATTAAGTTGACTTGATGTAAGTCATTCATATAACTCAAGCCCATATTTCAAACACCCTCATATTTTACAGATGAGGAAGCTGAGTTTCAGAGAGCACAAGTGACAGATTCAAAGTCATTAGGTAAGTAAGTGGTAGAGTTGATACTAAATAAAACTCAGGGTTCCTGACACTCCACCCAATATTCTTTCCACTCCACATAGTCTGAGCATTCCTTACTTGGTTTCAATAACGGTTCCTCTGGATCCGGTGAAGACCAAGAAGAAACTTCACGTGTGATTGGCACAGATAGGGTCAGTTCTGGCAACTCTGTATTTCCACTTCCAAGTTCAGACTGACCTATTGGTCCTTCCAAAAATGGAGCCTCTCTCTCAAGGACAGGTGGATCCTCTTTGGTTGAAGAGCTCTCTTCCACTGGCTTATTCTGGAGATCAGTGCTAGATTGGCACTGTGTAGGCTGGGCTTCATTTTCTCTTCGGGAACTTACCTAACAGCAATAAAAACAACCAAGTACACAGGACAAAAATAAGAACTGCGAAAGCAGATGTCAAAGAATAATTGAATAGAGGGTGTAAAGAACACACACTCACCTTAGACAACTGTTCCTGCACCTTCTTTTGTTTTTTCTTGGGGGCAAATATCTGATCATATTTCTCTGTATATTCCAGAAGCCATCTGCTTGGCCTCCTAAGACGTTTCTTTTCTGAGCGTGCAACTAAGGTTAAAAAAAAAAAAAGAATCAATATTGAACAGCAGTGGGGCAACAAATGAGAGAACAGCCTAGTGGCCTGTATTTGCATGCCAAAGCATGCAAACATTCTCCGTAATTTTCAAGTTGCTCTATAAGGCATTAATATAGTTGGGATAGGGATATTATTCCGTTACAAAAACCTTTATTCTTGAAGGCAAAACATGAAATATGGTAGTTCTTAATAAGCTAGAAAAGCTTTGAGTGACATCCTATTCTACTGTGTGAGGATCAACATAGATAAGTACGTAATGGGAGTTGTAAGTTGATAAATTTTTTGGCAATAGCAATTCAATGAAACTACTAGAAAGCTGCAAGGATTACAAAGTATATTTAGTAGAGGAAGTACCCAAAATGATAAAACAACACCATAACTTATCACCTGTCATAAACTCCATAATACTATATTTGTGGATCTGGCGTAACTCTCTTACTAGACTACAAGTTCCAAAAGAACAGATCCATCTCATATGTATCGTCCGCAGCACATAGAACACTCAATAAATACCAGTGGAATAAATGACAGGAAATGTCTATTACCATAGGCAACTACAACAGGAAACAAAGAAATTGGAAGTCTGGAGGTTAAGTTATTTGTTCAAGGTCACACAGCTAGTCTTTTTAGGTCTTTCTGATCCTAGCAAAATACTTTGTTTCACCATGATAGCACTTTTGACAATAACTTATACAACAGATTAATGTTTGCAGGGTACTTTCCAATGAACAACACTGTGAGGTCAGTAGAGAGTAGAAATATAATTTTCCATATAATGAAACTGTGGCTCAAATGTAAAACCCAACCACTTCTTTACATGAAAATCCTACATGCATGTGGCGCTTGTTTAGAAACAGCTCAAACCACATTATATATTGATTTTTGCCTAGGACTTTACAAAGGCCATAAAACTATAGCGTTTGGAGGCAGAGAAGAATAAAGATTCCATGTCCATCATTTCAGAGTTGAAGATATTAAAGTTCAAAAAAGAGAACTGGATTGCCTATGGTCAAAAAGCCAGAATTCAAATAGAGAGTCTGACTATAAAGCATATTGTTTTTTCCTCCCTCTACATATTATGCAAATAGTATAAATTTTTCAAATATGGGAAAACAGAAAGTATAATTTCTTAATTTTCTACTCAAGATCTCTGCCTTTCTCCAAGACCAGAACAATGAGGCCATGCAGGGAACATATTCCCTTCACCTGAACTTAGTTTTTTACATTAGAAAGAACATTCATACCCTGAGCACAAAGATTATTCATTTCTTACATTCTGCAATTCCAACACTGAAGTCAATGTTTCTGTCAATCATACTGATGACTTGAGTGGTAATAACAGCTAGGATTTTATATAGCACTGATTTTCTTTGGCTGCACCCCGCCCCACTTAACAGTATTTTATTTTTTCCAACTATAACATAAAGATAGTTTTCAACATTCACTTTTAAAAGATTTTGAATTCCAATTTTTTTCTCTCTCTCCCTCCCCTCCCCACACCAAGAAGACATGCAATCTGATATAGGCTTATACATGTACAATTGATCATACTAAACATATTTTATTAGTCATGGTGTAAAAGAATCAGAAAAGGGAAAGATGAAAAACAAAACAAAAACCACAAAAAGATAATAATCTGCTTTGATTCTGCATTCAGACTCCATAGTTCTTTCCCTGGATGTGGACAGCATTTTTTCATCATGAGTCTTTTGGAACTGTCTTAGATTGTATTGCTGAAAACTGCTGGCCAAGCAAAGTTGGTCATCACACAATGTTGCTACTACTGTATAGAACTGATTTTCAATGAACAAATATATAACTTCATTTGATCCTTACAACAACCTTGTGAGAGATTAAGTATTATTGTTAGCCCCATTTTTATAGATGAGGAAACTGAGGTTGGAGAGAGTTTCAGTGTCTTGGGTCACAGGGTCACAGAGCTAGTAAACAGCTGAGATAGGATTTGAACTCAGCTCTTTATGCCTCCAAGTCAAGAATTCTTCCTTTACTGTACCACCTAGCTATTGCTACTGTCAATACACTTAGTTTAATTCCATAACTACTATGATAGGCTACTATACTAAGCTACTACTATAACTACCATTAAAGGCCACATACTAAGCTACTACTATAACTACTATTAAAGGCCACATTCACAATTCCCAGCATTCCAAAGGGGAAACAGATTAGTTTCAATGCCAAATTAGGGAAGCAAAAAAAAAAAAAAAAGTAGGGATAGAGAGACTCTAGATATTTCCCTCATGGACCACTAATTTC